>JAPTMW010173085.1:0-10267 GCA_029822955.1 Ostorhinchus angustatus
ACACACACACACACACTACGACTTTATTCTGACTTCAGACAGATCGATTTTCTCTCTCAAATTAGATCTTTAGTACAGACTGTCTATACTGTTTGTAACTGATCAAATCTGCTTGGGTCGCTACAGCAAATACAGTTCAGGGCTCAGTATCTGTGTAGCTACACAGGTGATGCAGTGTTGTAATTCTTTCCTTTTGACGTCAATGCACTGTCGAAACCTGATTCACCGGTGACAAACGAGACCTTTTTGGGAGGAAACATCACTAAATCTGCTTTACACATGCAGGCATCGAAAAACAGATAAAAGCGGCACATCATGGGGCAAGAAAGAGGAAAGAGGTTGAACTGTCGAATCAGAATAGTCCAGCTCAGAAGGTTTCCGATTTTCTACCGACAGTTGCCTCGTTAAATTATGAGTATAAGAATACATACATGGACCAGAAGAATGTTTTTTTTTTTTTGATTGGAATCTCACTTGTTATTCAACTTTCATATTGTTTTAAATTGTCAACAACAGGAGAAGAGTGAAAGACATCGAAGTGTCAGATTGTATTTTTCATTTTAGAGGGGTGGAGTTACAGATGAAACAAGCCATCTGTCTGTGACCACTGCTTTATCATTTGGAAATAAATACAAATTTTAGGTACATTTTAACATTTCTGGGCAAAGCTAAAAAGTACCAACACGTGCCTACCCTGCGCGTTTCAGTTTTTAGCCTTTATCAGGGCTTGTTTCTACACAATGAATGCCATTCGTGAGGTGTGCAATGGCACTTCTTGGGTGGAACATTTTAAGCATGAAACCAAGCCTTTATCTAAACTCTGTCTTCTATTTCCTCTGTCGCTCATCAGCTCTTGTTAGACTGATGAATATAATCGTCGGAGTGTATTGTGACCTGTTCGTGTCAACATTTCTGGCATTTGTTGGTGTTTCTTGGCAGAACCGCTGTAAAACTAGCCCCGGCAGATCAGCTTAGTTGTTGCTCCTTGTGTTGTGGTCATCGCAACAGACAACACCAGCGTATCCAAGCAAAGTCACACACAAACACTAGTGCAAAAATTCATCCTTAAATCGTAGTCTGTCTGCATTTTGTCCAAAAACATATGTACATCAACTGTCATAATCTGAGTGCAAGCTGCTACACAATGTGTTTCTGTTCCTGGATTTCAAACGGGAGCATATCCTGGCATTAACGCATCTGTCATCTTCAGAGCTTTGGATCGTCGTACAGTGTTTGTAGATGATCATGTCCTCAGTTGATCCATGACCTTAGTTCTATGAGTCTTCAGCTGATAGAAACGTACAGATTTCAGTCGCTTTTAATTTCAATACCATTTTAGTAGCTGCTTGATTTAAGAAGGAACAACAGTAAATCAATTATAGAACTTATATATATATATATATATATATATGTTTAAAGACTTCACATGTAAAATATACTCTGTAACCTACAAGGTTCCTGTTCATATTGCAGATTTATGTACACATTTACGAAGCAATGTTTATATGTGACTGATCAAACGGAATTATTTTAAGTATAATACCTTTGCTCCTGTAAAATCACTACACTATACTATAACTTGAAACTTGATTTTTTTAAAAAAATCATTGCCGTCTCATGCTATGATGCTTAAATGTCTTAACAGGCTTTGCACTACTCATGAATATAACTGAACTGAATACTATGATGATCAGTGTTTACACTATGTGCAACATGTGAATGCTTGAATATTTTTTTCTTTTAATAAAGGGATTGTGAAGGGAACATTTTGACCATTATCACAGCTTTTATATTTGCATGTTTTGTTTTATTTATTTTTTTAGCTGAGTTTAAGCACACACTAGAAACCGTCCTGACCTTGTCCTCATGATTTTATTCAGCGATCTTTACAAAAATCCTCTGCAGGATCGTCATCATTTCAGGCGAGAATTCAGATGTACAAAACAGGGTTTTGTTTTCCATCAGTACAAAATCTAAAAGGTACTAGTAAGTTCTGCTACAAAGTAGATAGAGCTATTTTTTAAGTTTTCATACAACAAAGGGATACAAAGCAGAAAGTTTCAAAGTCATCAGTTATTTTTACAAACACTTTACAGATTTTATACATGTTTGTCATTTCATAAACATATGTAAAGCAATGGAAGAGTACAAAAAAATAAAGCTGTCAGACGCACATACAAGTCTTTGTGTAGTTTGTCCTTGAATTCTATATTTGTTGTGTTCTGTTAGTGATTTATAGTGGGAATAATTAGTTTTTTTCAGAGATTACTGGCAGTGACGGGGATTTCAAGACACTCTACACCTTGGGGATTGTTTTCACTGAAACAATGACGTGTATTCGTTTACACTTAACTCACATTTGAACTGATCTAGTAATTGTTTATAGATGGAAATTCTGGGCAAACGAGTGAGGGTTTAATTCTTCACCGTCCTTCTCTGTCATATTCATGCACATGTGTTTTACAGGAGTCTGCCGTGACTCCACACAAGATGGAAAAGGACTGGCAGAACGTCTTACTCGAGGGGATACTTGAATACAACCACTTCAAAGGTTCAGTGTGTAAAACATTGCTAAACAAAAACCCCTTTTAGGGCCAGTGTTTGGTTTTATTTTGCTCTGGGCTTTACAGTAAAGAGGACAATAACTGATCTAAATGCAGACATAGCAGGGACGGCACTGCACTGTGATAGACGAGGAAGTGTCAGAGCTGAAATAAAATGATTAATATTACTTTTTATTTAGTCTTGTTTGGTTTTTGACCTCAGTTCAGTTTTACAAGCAGGTGTAGAATTGTCATTTAGTTTAGCATTTAATTCAAGTTTCATGAGAAAGGTTTGAATGATAGAATATGGAAAAAATTGGTTTAAAGAATGCAATTACAAAACAGACAAAAACTACTTTAAGTGATATACTGCACAATTCTTCTAGATCAGTAGCCATCTGACAGATCTGCAGGGTATTTTAGTTTCAATTATTATTTTATTTCATTCCAAATTGCAATGAAATGGAAACAACAGTATAGAGTTGTGGCCAAATACTTTGGGAATGACACACATCTTGTTTTCACTAATTTGCCGATTTGAACAAAAATCCATGTATGTCTGAGATACACTGAAGAATAATTTGAAGCATTATATACATTTCCAACTTTTTTGGGGGGGGGTTTGACAAATAAATCACATTCCTAAAACTTTGTACACATTGAGGAAAAAAGCAGATTTTACCTGCAAATCCCTAATGTTTAGTTCATGATGTGTTATGATATTAATTAGCATTTTTATTTAGTATTTATTTTATTTAGACTTTTTTTTTATATATAATAATCCAAGTATAAACATGGCAGACTCCCTCCCCTCTGTGGACATGAGACACGATTCTTTGATCATCATACACGTAATAGTTACTTTTGTAGTCTGCTTCAGGTTTTAGATCCTCCTAAATCTTACACACTGAACCTTTAAATAATATGTTTGACCTCAATGACCAGACTGTTCGCTGCCACACTGTGCTGATTTTGACCTCTGACCCCACAGGTGAAAAGTGTTTCAGTGGGACCTGCATCAACTGTTTCAGTTTACGTCGGGTGTAATATGGCTTTTGAAGTCCATTAAAGTCATCAGATATTTCTAAAAAACAAAAAACGGGCTGCATTTACACAAAACCAAAGGGTCAGATTTCTCCTTCTCTCACAGTTTTACCTTCATCAAATCAAATCAATCAAACTGAAGTCTGCGACGCCTACAGATGACTCACCGGAGAAAAGAATTTATATTAAAATGATTTATGTGCAAATGCAGCCGTTGCCACACAGGTTCCCTGACACCTTTAGCAACACACCTGGATAGTTACAGAGGTAATAAGAAAGATTTATAAAATGCATAAGTCATATTTATCACCTGTATTGGGCACTGAATTCTTTTGAATATCTGTGAATCGTGGAGAAAATGGAGCATTTACAGAACATGTGAAGATTATTCCAGATAAGTTGAAATAAACTACATATCTTTACAAACTATTTGCATGCATTAAAAACATGCAAAAAACCACATCTCACTACAATATCAATTTCATCTAGTACTTTAACTAAAAATAATCATAGTATCTGGAGTAAAACTGTGTGTAAATGCACTCATTTGTCTTGTTTTGGTTTTATATTTGAAGGAGCCCTTGGATTGCACAGATCAAACATGTCGCCCTGACTCTAGATTGAAAAACAAAAAAAGGACAGAAAAACGCCCCGCCACCACTCAGTGTTGTTTAAAGTCGACCTGAAGACAGTGTTGCAGTTGGCAGTGGTGTGCAGACGAACACTGGTTAGTGGTGAAGTGACGGTAGAGACAGCAGACGGTGTCTTTTTGTTCACCTACATGCAGGTTTGTGCAGCTCACCTTTTACAGACTGCAGCTCATTTGGACTCACACTGCGACAAAAAACAAAACCCTTCAGGTACTGTAAAAGGCAACAGCTAACATCAATGATCAAGTAGAAACTATTTACAACAATAGGCTTGATTCATTATCATCAGGAAAGTAAAAAGAAAAATAGGTTTTCCTGTTGTGTTTTTAAACATACATTGTGCAGAGGGTAAAAACCGTAGACAGCTGAAATAGTAATATTTACTCATAAGGACTCGTACCAGACATCAGTGTGTACTTCATTAAACACAACATGAGAATTGTGGGAATTCTACACATGAGTGGTAAAACTCTGAATGTGTTGAGTCAGTAAAAGGCTGAGTCAAATCGGAGGATTATGTTCTTAAGTTGCTTTCTTAGGAACGGTCTCAAAGGTTTATGGTGTTTCACAAAACTCACGTCAAATGTCAAAGACTCATGCAACAGTTTAGTGCATTGATTGATAATTCATCAATTATTCTCAAGGAGTGGGTGAGTCAGTGAGCTTTTTTCAGGTTCTATTATCTATTCAATTACTCAAAGCCACAAATTTAATAACTCATGTTGGTACAAACAGGTTCACGTTTCTATGCGTGCACACGCAAAGGGAGGATATGCCTGAGGACAAAGTCTTTCTTTGTTGATATGTAAATTTCCAATACACGTCAAGTACTGAGACCAGTTGAATCCTGAAACCCTAAACTGTGAACCGCCAAGAGCTCCCAGACTGAAAAACATCCACTGCAATGGCTTTGGATCGGCCTGATCGTCATTCTAGCGTTAGAGTAGAAATAAGTTAACAAAATATGATTATATACAGGCTTTGAGTCGTGAAGTGATTGGATGAATCATGACAAATGTAGCGTTACAATGCCAGCAGCTCTGCTCTTTTGGGTTTGGTGAGGCCCAGGGTGATAGTTTGATGTGTGGAATTCCAGACTGATTAGAGGACGGCATGTGTTGACGCTGGTTTTTAACTGACTGGAACGTCCTCATGACACCTACATGACATTACACTGTATCGTGACAAATTATTACACTTGCTGCCAAGTGATCCTCAAATTACTGGAAAACATGAAGCAACTGGTCCCACAACTGCAAGTGATATTTCTAACATCTAACTTTTGTTTAATCAACTTTTTCTGTTGGATATTAACCCTTTGAGCACAAAAGTTGCAATATTTCGCCAACATAACTGAATGAAACGGACAATAGCTCCAGATAAAAGTACCAAATCTTGTTACCACCTCATGTGCCCCTTCAATCCTAACACCATTTCAGAGCATGTTTTTATTCAAAGTGAAGAAGAAAATCAAGTTTGAAAGGCGTGATCCCGAGCTGGTTTATTTACTAAGTATTAAACTTTATTTAGTTTTAGCTTTGATAGATAAGGACAGATTTGGCTGCTCTGCTACTTGGCTAAAAAGCTACTAAAAGTTACCGCATTTTTCTTTCTACTAATGTTTAATTTATTTTAAGGATAAGATGACCAAAAAACAAAAACACAAAAAATGTCATATAAATAGGTTCAAACTTAATTTTTACTCAAAGTTACACAGTCAAATATGCAAAGTGGATGAGTAAATGTACTCCCATGCTTTGGTTCATGTCCAATACTCTTCTCATTTACATCATGCGTTTATCTCTAACCACTTTCCCTTTGAAATCTTGATATCAAAATGGAATATTTTTTGGAAAACAACTCCAGCACCTGTAGGGTTAATCAAATCTATCTTTACATTTTGTCTGTTATTTTGCTGCCATTACTGCATTGCACTGTGGGATATTTATGGCAATGTAAAGTAAAGTGTAAGTTTGGAGAAGGAACAACTATTTTACGTGAAATGTGCAACATTTCTGTTTTTACAGTTTCTAGTTTTGTTCTGAGAATATGTGCAAAGTAAAATGGGCCCTTTGCAGCCACTGATACTGTTAAATTATTCATCTTTGTTAGCAAAAATGTGTTTGTTTCTCTAAAAAATATTTAGCTTTGTTAAAGTCATAACAAGATAAATGCACATTTCACATTTTTATTGGAAAAATATCATCTCAGAGCAATCTGAGACAAAAACGTATATATTTTTTAATTTGTGCAACAAATTATTCAAAGAAAATTTGTCTTGCCTACTGTTTTGCTATTCGAAACAGCGTTATAGTACAGGATTTTGGATACAGCGTGGGGTTTACATTTACACTGAACATTCATGCAGAAATGTTTGGTACCAATTCTGAGACGTTGGCCTTGATACTAGTTCCTACAAGACCAATTTTGTCTTATCTGTATTTTATACACTCAAAGCAGTTTCATATTATTAAAAAAATTAAACCAAATGTAGTTTAACTTTTCTGTCTTTTTTCCAGTCAAATCAGTTTTACAACATCAAAAAAATCAGCTATTAACCATGGGATGTAGTTGTTTGTTAACATACTATCATTAACCGCCATTGTTATGGGTTGTATCCATTAGCTGATTAGCCACGTCATGTAAAATTGGGGTAGGACGACATAAGCTCGCCTTCTTCCTACTCCTTTTCGGACACAAAGTATTGCTAAAGAGACACAATGAATTAATTATACATTTGTGTGATATTTATGGGTTTTTTTTGGTTGATTTATTTCCATTTCTATTAGAATGTCCGTTTAAATCTGGAATTTCTTTTGCCTACTTATGTACGAAATAAAGTTTTCTATATCTATTAATATTTGGTTTCAAACAACAAGGCATTTTTAGATAAATTATAGTATTTAAGAAATTCCATGGTGTTTTAAAAGTATTGAAGGTTGGTACTTGGCCTTAATAGTCTCTCTTTAACATCACTGAATTAATTCACCTGATCTTCACACATCTTTGGACCACATATACATGCAAACAGCAGTTTTAAAGGACCTCTTTCGTTCTCAGGACTGACCCCACAGTAACCTTTTCCAAACAAACACATGACACAGTTGATGTTGTGCAATTAGATTTGGTGATTTGTTTTGAAAGTATGACAGTATGAGCTTCAGACTGGCTTTGCGAAACTGCTGTTCAACGAACTGTCACTATCTGACAAAATAAAATAACTCTCAGCGGCATAATTAATGACATGTGGGCTAACAGGTCGACTCAGGTTTCAGTATATGATCCTTCAATCCATTGCTTCTCTGATTTCTTCTGTTTTTTCTTCACTTCACTCCACAAAAAAAGAGAAAACAAGGCACTTTGTCTCTTTTCCATCCACAGTTTACATGTTGTGTCTATTGCAGGATGCAGAATCATCCTCCAGTGTAAAATAGTAGAATAAATTAAATTGAAAAAACCTAAATAATCCCATGTGAGCCGCTGCTATAGCGATGTAATGCATATCATCTCATCTGTTAGGTCCTCCTCACATTTCACAGCGACGTACGGCTCCTCGTCGCTGTAGTCGCGGATACTGCTGTCTCGAAGGAGCGCAGTGGCGTCCGAGCAGACGTTCCCAGTTTCCCCACTGTTGCCATTACCCATACTCCCATTCAACAGATTACTAGCAGCGCTTTCCATCTCATCAATAGTCATCTCACAGACGTCTGCAATTTCATGTTTGGTCGCTGACACAAACTTTGGGTCCCTGGCGTATTTTCCCAGACCCTCGGAGATTAACACCTGAGAACAACAGAAACAAACGGTCAGACGTAGAAGGAGTCAGTTCAGTTCGACCAAAGGTTCATTCTTTTTCATTTCAGTTCAGGGACCACATTCAGCCCAACATGATGGAACAGGCTGGATCAGTTAAAAAAAATAAAAACACACAAGTGGTGCCAGGCACAACAAACCCCAGCCTTCGCAAATGTTTTACCTGATTCGCCCTATCTCTTATCATTGCGAAAACACATTTTTGCTAACCTTGACCTTTGACCTACATTCACCAAAATTTAATGGGATCGATTCTGGACCACCCCGCACCTTTCCTGAAAATTTAATGGAAACTGGTCCAGTAGTAGTAGTTTTTGTGTAAAGTTGCAGACAAACGGACAAACAAACAAACAAACAAAAAAGGAACCAAAAACAACACCCTCGCCTTCCCTTCGGGGGGCGGGGTAATAATAACCTAGAAACAATATCAACTCCAAACTTTTCTCTATGTTTTAGAGTCAAAAAAGTTTAATTACACTATGAAAATGGTTATAACTATAAACTGTCTTTTTTTTTTTAAATGTGAATGACAGGAACAACCACAAACGACCTGAAAGTAAATGCAATTTTAACAACATTACGTCTCAGTTTATTACTTACACATGTGCATGACAACCTACAGATCACAGTGGATCTACAAAGGCACAAAACATTTAGTAACATTTAGTAACTTCTCTGAAGACACCTCAGGTTGTTCATATTTGTTCATATTATTCCATTTTTTTGTGAGAGGATAGTTTGTAAATGTAAACGTTTTCATTTCATTTTCATTTTTCACACTAAAAAAAAAAAGAGAGAAGTTGTCATTATACTATTATTTTACTGGTCTAACCCACTTGAGATCAAAATGGACTGTATGTGGCCCCTGAACTAAAACGATTTGGACATCTTCAGGGATTTTTTTATTTTACAAGTTCATCCCATGGGTTGGATTGTACCCTTTGGTGGCCCAGTTTTGGCCCCCATGCCATATGTTAGACACCCCTGCTTTAGACATTCAAATCAAAGTTCTTTTTCAGGAATGTCTAAATTAGAAATAGTAATAGTCTTTAATATCTGTCAACGTTTAGTCAGTTTCTTCATTACAAGTCAGAAAAAATCAGAAAATAACAGCTTCTACAGCAAACATGTTTACACTCAAAATTCTATCATCATGTGAATGTAATGTTAAAATAATTAAGCTTGTCACTGCACATTTTATAGTCATTTGTAAAAGGAATAAAATGCTCTTATAAGTTACTTTTTATGTATTTTCTTTTCTCTTGATTGTTTTTTAATCTCAATTATTACTGATTTATTTGTACACAGCTGAGGAAGGCACAGAGTGAAACATTCAGGGCCAAAGACAAAGACATCGATATCTGCGTCACATTTCATCACATCGTTCTTAGTTGGACCAAATTAGGCAATTTTAACTCTGTAATCCTGTAACCCTGATTCATGATTTCATGCTTCATTTCATGGTCTTTCCGGTCTTTCACAATGCTGTTCATTACATCCTTGTACATCTTCTAGAAAATCTGGATATTTGCGCCCAAAAGTGTATCTGTGACATCTTACACCATACATATCCACCCCCGGTAGAGTCACGGTGTCTACTCACTGCCTCCACCAGACTGTTGGCGCTGCCTCTCTTCTGCAGGCAGTGCGAGCAGCTCTCTGCAGGAAGTTGCAGGCGTGACGGTGAATGGCTGCGACTCGGAGGGCCGTCTTGTCTCTCTGTGTACCATGAACTCCTCTTCACGGCTCCTGGGAGGCTGCCGACGCTGCCCGGACTGCGCCAGTCCACCTGATCATTTATATACGTACTACATGTTCACACTGAGTTTGTCACAGCGGACACAGTGAAGACAGTAAAACCTCAATCTTAACATTATAGTCCTGTTTCTAAATAGTAAAACTCCTCAGATTATTTTTTATTTCTCTGTTTCTTTCTCTTTCTGTACTTTCCTTCCTTTGTATCAAATGCAATAACCAACATGCACTTGTTGCAACATGTACTAATCATGTAGAATGTTTCCTGGTGTTTATATAATATTCTGCTTTTATCACTATCAAACCTCATACTGCACGATGAAAAGTATGATGATTTAAATAACACTAAAAGTAAAATGTTAAATATTTGTGTCACACCCTTAACTTTAAAGGGCTCATATTTATCTAAACCCACTTTTATTAGTCTGTGGTTCATTTATTTGTGTATTTGGACCCTAATAG
>JAPTMW010173432.1:0-10264 GCA_029822955.1 Ostorhinchus angustatus
CTGGGATAGGCTCCAAGCGACCCCCGTGACCCTAGTGAGGATAAAGCGGGTTCAGAAAATGAATGAATGAATGAAATTGCGTGTGAAATGTGAATTTGAATCGGGTGAATAGTGTTTGAGAAATCAATTGGACAAATTTTATAAGTTAAAGTGTTCAAAAATGTGTTACTAATATACTGAACAAAAGAAATGCAATAAAAATATTATGAGAAATTATCATTAATCAGCCAGAGTAGCAAGGCTTTACAAATTAGAACTACCTGTGCAGTATTGGGGTATTTATTCACAGGGGCTGGTTTATACATGAGCATGTCAGCGCAGTTTCTTGTAGAAGTACAATGATGTAAATACTTGGGAATCAGGTGCCTTTGTTTGACTAACCAAGTTAAGCCAACTAAAGCCAAACATAAAATGTCCTTTTGGTTTCATTTTCAAAATGCCTTGTGAAAAGCATCACGTTCAAGGGCAGATTAGCTGCTGGTAAAACAGTGTGTAAGACATAAAGGGGCTTAAAAGTTAATTAATTGACCCCTTCTGACATCTTCCAAAGAATAATAATCAAAATCTATCTTTTTATATACATACTTGTATTTCTTTTGTTGTTCAGAGTAAATAGCAGTTTAAAGTGAGACTACAAGTTCCTTTCTTTTGCTTTGGACTTGTGGTTTGCAATTGCCTTGCATAAAGCACTTTGGTTTTTGATACACACTGCAATATAAGACTGATGATATGGACTATAAAAGACAAGAATTTTCAGTGCATCCCTCTGTGAACCATTTTTCATTGTAGTTTAAATTTTGAAAGAATTTAATACAAAGTTTGGTGTATTTTAAGATGAAAAGGTAGCAGTGGCCAAGGAGGTAGAGCAGGTTGTACAGTAACGAGCCACGTTTCAGTCTGTCCCAGGGCAGCTGTGTTTACAGGTGTAGTTTACCGCCACCAGTGTGTCACTATGATGTGAATGAACAATGGATTCAGTGTAAAGCGTTTTGAGTGCCTACAAAAGCGCTATATAAATCCAGCCCATTACTATAAAAAGTAAATTGGCACTATACTGCCCTGTGATTTTAGTGAATCATTTCCAGAAACATTCTGCCTTCACAGAATGTTTTTACAAACGAATATGCTGTTAAATGTAATTCACTCATATTTCCTGAAATCACTTAATCCTGTTGGGCTGTGGGAAACCAGGAAACTATTCCAGATGACAAAGGGAAAGACAGAGTACACCCTGTATGTGCTGTCATTTCATTGCAGGGCTGACATATACAGTACATAAACAGTCTATCAATCTCACACTCACACCTATGGCCAACTTAGATTGATCAAGTAACCTCTTATGTGCATGTGTTTGGATGGTGGGAGTAACTGGAAAGACAGCACACAGACATATCCTCTTCATACAGAACATGTGGTGTTAAGTAATGGGACAGAAAACCAAACATTATGACATCATAGTAAAGTTAATCCTTAACTTTTTTTCTTAAATAAAATGACCATCAAATTGTCAGTTCTCTTGAATTTTTGTGCCAAATGTGAAGATTTTGAGTGAACCCCCACAATCCTGGATTTACGTACATACATGACACTGAGGGATCTAGTTGGAGTTTATGTTTATTTGGCCTGTTCTCAGCTTCTGATGAAAGAAACAACTTCTTTGGTCAGTGCCTCTCTTCTGCAACAGTGTGCAACACTAGCTATCATTTATTTTATATTTATTTTCATAGCTTATAAATATAATATATATAAGCTAGCATTAAAAGCCACACGTACAAGCACATACAAACACACAGATAGCCTTTAAGCTACATGCCTGCATGCGTTTTCTATTCTTATTTATGTATTGACCAGTTTTGTGCAGGTTAGCATTCAGTACATATGCTGCATGATGTAAGGCACACTAACCTTTGGTGCCGAGCAGCGTGGGGGAACTCTGCAGGAAGTCCCCGATCTTCTGCAGCGTTCCTTCTTTCCTGCTGTGGATGCTGCTCTGGGAGTCATGACAACTGGCTGAGGTGGAGCTCTGACCATTGACCAAAGACAATCATTAGCCTGTTCACATTCACCATTCATTTTGTGTCAGAAGTATCAGAAGTGGCATAAATGATCTGCTGTTGGATCTTATGTATATAGAGGTAGAATTCCAGCAACGGTTCAAGTGAAAAGAAGTCCCCAAGTTTTCTTCAGTGTGTGATGGTTTGAATTCCCTTTCGGCATGATATAATTAAAGTGACCAAACCACATATTAATCCTCTGCACTTCCACTAAACTTACTGTAAAAGGTTGTAGATAACCTACCCCATGATGCAAGATTTTGGTCAGACACAGGTATTTTTAGACAGAGGGTTACATACAGTGAATATAAAAAGTCTACATAACCCTGTTCAAATGCCAGGTTTATGTGATGTAAAATAATGAGATCAAGATAAATCATTTCAAAACTTTTTCCACCATTAACGAGACCTATAACCTGTACAAGTCAATTAAAAAACAAACTGAAATCTTTTAAGGGGAAAAATAAAAAAAACTTACAATAACCTGGTTGCATAAATATGTACACCCTCAAATTAATACTTTGTTGCAGCACCTCTGGTTTTTATTACTGCACTCAGTCTTTTTGGGTAGGAGTCTATCAGCATGGCACATCTCGATGTGCCCATATCGGCCCACTTTTCTTTATAAAAATGCACCAAATCTGTCACACTGTGAGGGCATCTCCTGTGCACAGCCCTCTTCAGATCACACCACAGATGTTCAACTGGACTCAGGTCTGGACCAAAACTGTCATCTTCTTCTGCTGAAGCTATTCTTTGGTTGCTTTGGATGTGGGCTTTGGGTCACTGTCGAACTAAAAGATGAAGTTCCTCTTCATCTTCAGCTTTCTAGCAGAAGCCTGAAGGTTTTGTGTCAACACTGAAAGGGTATTTGGAACTGTTCATAATTCCCTCCTCCTTGACAAAGTCCCCAGTTCCAGCTGAAGAAAAACAGCCCCAAACCATGATGCTGCCACCACTGTGCTTCACTGTAGGTATGGCGTCCTTTTGGTGATGAGCAGTGTTATGTTTGCACCAAATATACCTTTTGGAATTATGACCAGAAAATTCAACCTTGGTTTCATCCAACCATAACACATTTTCCCAAATGCGTTTTGGAGATTTAAAATGTGTGTGGTTTTTTTTTTTTTTTTTTTTTTTTACCTGCTGGGATTGGGTACTTTTCTTCACAAGATTAGGCTTTTATCTTGCTAACTTACCCCATTGCCTAGACATCTGAGATTGTCGTCATATGTACTAGATCACACATATGTGCTAGAAATTGATGCATCTTCTTCACTGTTGCTGTCGGCCTCTTGACATCCTCCCTGTCCAGTTTTCTTCTCATCTTTTCACCAGTTTTGGAGGGATGTCCAGTTCTCGGCTATGTCACTGTTGCACCATATTTTCTCCACTTGATGTTGACTGTCTTCACTGTGTTCCATGGTATATTCAATGCCCTGGAAAGTCTTTTGTACCCTTTTCCTGACTGTTGCCTTTGAACATTGAGATCCCACTGATGCTTGGGACGCTCTCTGCTGACCATGGCTTGTACTGTAAGATGTGACTACAAAAATGTCAGGAAAAGCCTACGAGAGCAACCCCACTTTATTTGGGGTTAATCAGAGGCACTTGAATGGTGGCAGGTATGTGCTGACTACCATTTAACATGAGTTTAAATGTGATTGATCAATTCTAAACAGAGCCACATCCCCAGTTATAAGAGGGTGTGCACACTTGTGCAACCACACTATCTCAGTTGTTTATTTTTACTTCCCCTCCCTAAAATATTTCGGTTTGTTTTTCAATTAGGTTGTAGAGGTTATAGGTTACATTGATAGTATGAAGATTCTTTTTTATTATGCAAGCTAAAGGAAAAAAGGCAAACAAAAAAAAAATGTTTTGAAAAACAAAAATTCAAGATTTGAAAACTAAAATGAAGGTTTAAAAATTTGTTAGCTTAACAAAATCGATTGTGTTCTCATTTTCTTTCATTTCAAATCTGAAACTTCTGCTTGCAGGCCAAAATGTTTTGTCATTTTAAAAGTTTGTTTGCAAGTCCAATGTTTTTGCACCTCTAAATCTTTTGCACTCTTGTATATATTTCGCTTGTCTTCCATGCATTGTATTTTTTCGTATTTGCTGCTGTTAACTGTGAAACTTCCCCATGGTGGAATCAATCCATTAACTGTGAAACTTCCCCATGGTAGAATCAATAAAATCTTTTCTGTTCTTAATACCACAAATAACCTGTTTCGTGTATGGTTTGGTCACTAGCTGCATTAAAGATCTGTTTGCATTTATCCAAACAAGGCCAGACCTGTCACACTTTATTCTGAACCATAGATCAACAAACGACCAACTTAGCAAAGGCAATAACATCACATAATTACTTTGTCTTCATAAGCCACATAACCAAACTCACCTAGAGTTAGATGCCGTTTCAGCATCAGACTCAATTCTTTTCATTTAGACCTGTGTCCAATGGTGAAAACAAAAACAATGCTTTTAGCTTTTGTCACTTTGTTGCTTTCTTTAACTCTACAAGTTGCTTCTTAGTGGTTCTTATGCCACCCCATCACTTTCTGATGCTTTGATCAAAGCCCCATCCACAGAAGATTGGCAGAGTGACTCACTACTGCCCCTAGTGGTCAAATAAGTCTCCCAGCCTATTGGTCTGTAAATAGTCAGTTAATATCTTGATAATCCAACACATGGACATTTTTGGCAGAAATTCAGAGGCATTTATTTTTGGCACTAATGATTATTTTTGGTCATTTTATGTATTCATTCTTTTTCCCAAGTAATGTGAAAAAAACTGCTTCTGTCTTCATAAAGATAGAAGTCAATATGTGGCTATTACCCAGTACTTACTTTTGGTGCTGGTGAATTAATTCTGCTTTTAGTTAAATAATCATGGAGGATGAGTGACATGAGAATGAACATATGTGTGTTGTGCACATGTTTATTCATGGGTTAGTGTGTGTCTGTGTGCAGTTGTCACCTCCTCCTGGTGTGGAGTCATCTTTGGCGTCACTTTGGCCTTTGTGTTCCTTCTGTTCTCTGCCTCCACCTCTTCCTGTCAACACAGAGGACAGACACGGTCTAAGCATGAACAAAACAAATACGAACACACACACAGACACAAGCCAACTGTTTATGTGTGTACTGAACAGAAAGGTGAGAAGGAGACATGATGCTAAAAACAACCACAAAATGCTTCATAATGGTAGGAAAGTTTGAACGAGATGGGGCCGGTCCTTAATGGAGGTAGGCGTCAGGAGAAAAACATTCAGACACTTTGTGCATCAGCGTCAGTGGATGCTCGATTCCACTTTTACGGTTTTGCCCAGCAGAATAAATTTCAAGGAGAGAAAACGAGCTCCAATTTAGGGTTATTTACCTGCCACAGGGGCTCGACGCATGACATGCTCAACTGCTAAAACTCAAGATACATGTTCTGAGAGCTTGAGAGAATGAGACTGATGTTGATAATGAGCACCTTTCATTATGGTTAAACAAAGAAAAACAAACACATAATTATATATGGCAGATTTGTGCTTTCTTGTAGAAAGTCTTGTGCTTTTTTTTGTGTTTTTTTCATTCCCCTAATTACAACAATCAGCTCATCAAGTCAAGCATCAGACATATTTTCTCCTAGGGAATGAGTTGGATGATATGACAGAAATGAATAATGATTGACTGAAAGAATGGAAGCTAAACGCATACAAACACACAAATAAAACAAGACATTCAAATTTTGTCCAGTCAAACCTTCAGGCAGTATGTAACCCAGATGTTTATGCTTTGTCACTTCATTATTTCAATGGACTTTCAGCAATTCTTTCAGTCCCAACAAAAGACAATGACTGCCATTTACTAATGCACAGAAATATCAGATTGTGGATCACATCATAATCCAACATCTGAATCACTACTTTATCACCTTACATAAAAAGTAAGCAAGTTGTAAGCAAATCATTGGTTTTCCACCAATTTGCTCTGGTTTCTGGAGGTTTAGGCTGTGTGTGACTTTGCATTGTACATGACTAGAACCCCAGCATTTTTGTATCATTGCAGACCAATATTATTACAATGTTTACAATATATAAATAAACAGTCAAGGTACAACATCAATTACTTAGGTTAATTTGTTCCATTTGGAATTTTCTAAGGGAATGTTTTCACCACCGTGCAATCCTAAAGTATCTGTGTAAATCACATTCACTGGAGTTCACATGGTGGAGTTCAGATTTCAGACCTGAAGCTGTCGGGCTTATGACAAGTCTTCATTAATGTCTTCAGCAGCAAAAAAGACCCCCCCCCCCAAAAAAACAAACAAACAAAAAAAAAACATAACATGTTCCTGAGTGGTGGGTGCATGAGGGTGAGAAGAGAGGCAGATGAAGTGATTATGCCAATCATGCCTAGTGCCTATGCCTAGTGCCTACAGTAAGGATGCAACGGTATCCACGGTTCGGTATGTATTGTGGTTCTTGCGTCACGGTTCACGGTTCGGTACAGTTTAGATGCAGAGCCCAGCTGTGCACCACTACATAACTGGATGCTGATGGAAAACCTTAAATAAATAGGTATGTTCATTTCTACGTCATGTGTCACATTGTCTTGTGTCGCTTCCATGCGTCCTATATGTTGGAATGAGTGTATCTCAATCAATCCACCAGAGGGCACCGTGCTTAATTACCATGCTGGCCAAATGTCATGAAGAGTAAAGTTTCTTTTTCAAGAAGAATAAGAACAAAGTCAATAATAAAAAACATGGCGATGACAGAGGAGGTTTTACTAATGTGGATACTAATGTTAATATTGAAAGGGGTATTTGGAAGTAGGAGGGCTGTCGTCCGTGTCCCGCTGGGGCCAGACTTACCAAGTCCGGCTTGGGCAAGGTCTCACTGCATCCGACTCCACCAGGTAATGCTCTAGCCAGGCTTTGCATCCAGCTCCAACCAATGACAGTAGAATTCTATAAATCGGTCATCTTGGGACTGTCTTAGCTGACACGTCCCTGTAACATTGCATGGCGGTTGGGGACAGTACCTTTGGATTGGTAGACCGGGATGATGATTCCCCTTTTCAAGAAGGGGGACCTGAGGGTGCGCTCCAACTACAGGGGGATCACACTCCTCAGCCTCCCAGGGAAAGTCTATTCCAGGGTACTGGAGAGGAGGATCCGACCGATAGTCGAACCTCGGATCCAGGAAGAGCAATGTGGTTTTCGTCTCGGTCGTGGAACACTGGACCAGCTCTACACTCTCCATCGGGTGCTCGAGGGTTCATGGGAGTTCGCCCAACCACTCCACATGTGTTTTGTGGATTTGGAGAAGGCGTTTGACCAAGTACCTCGTGGTGTCCTGTGGGGGGTGCTTTGGGAGTATGGGGTCCGGGGCCCTCTATTAAGGGCAGTCCGGTCCCTGTATGACCAAAGCAGGAGTCTGGTTCGTATTGCCGGCAGTAAGTCGGACCTGTTCCAGGTGCATGTTGAACTCTGGCAGGGCTGCCCTTTGTCAACGGTTCTGTTCATGATTTTTATGGACAGAATTTCTAGGCGCAGCCAGGGGCTGGAGGGGGTCTGGTTTGGGGGCCACAGGATTCATCACTGCTTTTTGCAGATGATGTTGTCCTATTGGCCCCATCGAACATGGACCTTCAGCGTGCACTGGGGCACTTTGCTGCCGAGTGTGAAGCAAGTTGGATGAGGATCAGCACCTCCAAGTCTGAGGCCATGGTTCTCGACCAGAAAAAGGTGGCATGCCCTTTCCGGGTCGGTGGGGAGTTCTTGCCCCAAGTGGAAGAGTTTAAGTATCTTGGGGTCTTGTTCACAAATGGGGAAGGATGGAACGGGAGACTGACAGGCGGATCGGTGCGGCGTTGATGTGGGCGTTGTATCGGTCCGTCGTGGTGAAGAAGGAGCTGAGCCGAAGGGCGAAGCTCTCGATTTACCAGTCAATCTATGTTCCTACTCTCACCTATGGTCATGAGCTTTGGGTCATGACCGAAAGGACAAGATCTCGGATACAAGCGGCTGAAATCAGTTTCCTCCGCAGGGTGGCTGGGCGCACCCTGAGGGACAGGGTGATCAGCACAGTTACCAGGGGGGAGCTCGGAGCAGAGCCAGGAGGGGTCAACTAAGGTGGCTCGGGCATCTGTTTCGGATGCCTCCCAGACTCTGGGCATGTCCTGCCGGGAGGAGGCCTTGGGGAAGACCTAGGACACACTGGAGAGACTATGCCTCTTGGCTGGCCTGGGAATACCTCAGGGTCTCCCCGGAAGAGCTGGAGGAGGTGTCTGGGCATCCCTGCTTAGACTGTTGCCCCCGCAACCCGGCCCCAGATAAGATTAATGGATGGATGGATGGTCATCTTGAAAAGTTCTAATATAAATGCGAGTTGTCTGGGAATGTCATTTGAAAATGAGCCGTACCGCGGTACATGCTCGTACCGAAATGTGAGGGGCGTACCGACAGTACAACCGTATGACATGTACCGTTGCATCCCTAGCCTACAGTAGAAGCCTGTGGGGGCACTGATCTGAGATTGCTTCACTTGGTTAGGTTTTGGTTTAGGAACATTATGTGTCCATAAAAGGTACAGATTCATCGGTGACTCAGCAAATATTTATAGAAATAAGTTCAGGGCAAACAAGAGAGAGAGAGGAGTGTCGATGTCTAGGATGGGAAAGATAGTAAAAAGAACACAGTGGAAGAGAGAAAAAGAAACCAAGGAAGCAAAAAATAAGAGGAGAGATACAGACGAGCAGCGATAAGTAATGGAGATAACTGTAATTGGAGTGTTGGAAAAACAAACATGAAATGATGAAACGTGTGTGTGAAACAGAGATGAGGTGATAGAAGGAGCGTGTAGAGAAAGTAAATGAGATGAGAGATAATGTAGATTCAGGCTGAGGAAAAAAGATGCACAGAAAAAAGTGAGGAACTGTTGTGCTAAAAAATGATCTCTCAGACAAAAATTCTTCATTCAAAGAGCTGAGGTTTCTCAAATTGGAATCTAAACTCAGTTTCTTTTGTGCTGGTGAAATTTTGGACAAAAGTAATGCCATGAAATTCCAGACCTAACTCACATAATAGTATTATTCTTTAATGTTTAAATATAAATACTTTAGATTCATATTCGGGCTTTTTGTTCAAGTTCACAAATCAGCTTGACCAGATGCAATAATTGTGATGTTTGATATCCAAGAACATGGCCATGCTGAACAATACACATTCCATTTGTGCTTATTAAACAGATGGAGGCCAGGCTAACCATTAGATCCCCTCATCCACATCTGTTTTTGAATTGATGCAGCTGTGAGGTGGGCTGCTACTGTCATCACTGCACTGAATAATGTTATTGCACACTGCAGATAGGGCTGTTATGATTAAATGATGATTAAATGTTTAATAGTTGTGATTATATAGCATACTGTATAAACTTTATGCTACCACTGTATACAGTCGTGGCCAAAGTTTTGACAATGACACAACTATTGGTTTTCACAAAGTTTGCTTCTTCAGTGGTTTTAGATCTTTTTGTCAGTTGCTTCTGTGGTGTATTGTAGAATACTTAGAAGCATTTCATAAGTTTCAAAGACTTTTATTGACTCTTACATCAAGTTTATGCAAAGAGTCAGTATTTCTAGCTTTACGAGCTGGGCGTACAGAGTGCTCTGATTGGGCAGAATGCGGACGTGACGTCTTGATGTCTACCGGAAGAAAACAATCACGTCCAGTTCCTATTTCTTTTCATTTCAACTAGCAACATGGAAGACTGCATACTACGTGTGATTTTTGCATTTATTTCTGTAATAATTATGAAGCAGCAGCTCGCCCGAATTAACATACTAATTCATTTGGATCGTCTGAAGAAGACAAGGATGTTAGAGAACCAAAGATGGCAACAGAAGAGCTCACTTTGGCGAATCCGCGAGCAAGGAATATGTGCATCATTGCGACAGGACAAGACAAGGAGCATGCACAGAATGACCAGAATAACGTCAAAGCGGAATAAACCGTTTACATGTCCGAGGAATCATTTAATTCGGAATTAAGAGTGGAATAAACCAGTGACTTTATTTGGAATGAAGTTTAATTCAGAATAGTCATTTTCAACAGGAATTAAGTGTTTACATGGTCATCCTTTATTCTGAATTAAACAGGAATAAAAACTGTCATGTAAACAGGCCCAATTTGTGGGTTTTTGTTTGAAGATTGA
>JAPTMW010173511.1:0-10262 GCA_029822955.1 Ostorhinchus angustatus
GATGCTCTGATGGGGGGTGGTGGGGGGGTGGTTAGCTGGTGAGATGTATTCATTAAGATGATGCCATGCATGTGAATCACTGAGCTGCTTACTGACTGACCCATTTGTCAGCAACAAAATTTAGCTCAGTCATTCAGCGCAGACACACAGGTATGCTGACAGCACTTCAATTTAGTTGGGTTTTTATAAATGTTTTTTTATTCTTCGGAAGGGAGTCAAGGGAGTTTTTGGCATGGTAAAACCTCCATTTTATCTCATTCTCCTCTAGTTGCTGGGGAAATTTACAGCTCCTGCACTGGTGTTCAACAGCATCACAAACTCATACGTCTTATCGGCAGAATAAAAGGAGTCAAAGCACATTTTTGACATTAAATATTGTAATTTTCCTGTACATGTGATTCTGTTGAAGGGACTGGTGACAATGTAGCAATGTGAGCAACACAAGAGTTAACATACCTAGAGATGAGTGACTTGGACAAAAAATAAATTAAGATTTTTTTTTTCCTTAATCTTCATTAATACATCACTATTTGTTTGGTGACTTATTTTACAGTGATGACAAAAATCTGCAAAGAAACTATTAGCTATGTAAAGTTGCTAATAATGGTAATGGAGTAAAAAAGTACAAGTATCTCAATTTTATACTTTGATACAGTTTTTGACTAATAGTTCTCTACACCATTGATCATGCCATACAATTGAATGTAAAACACAATCAGAATTATGTCAAAACAACAAATTATTTATTTATTATTATGCATCTTAGCTGTACTGATGGAACCCCCGTGGAACTATTTTTAACATGATGGTTAGGAAAATGCCTCATTCTGAAACTGCATTCAGACATTTGATTCTTCTGATGCGTCAGATACTTGGGTTGTTGTTTTGTTTTGGTTTTTTTTGACACTAAAGAAGGTTAAAGGTGCAAAATGTCTTGGTTTGTGCAGACAGTATAGGTGTAATGGGAAAGTGAAAACAATACCACAGAGGTTACGGAGATACCAGCTCTGAGACTGGTATTCCACACACAAACCGTTCGGGGTATCAGAAAAGACCTGGTTTAACCCACACAGAGAGGAGAAGCGGTGATGCTGTGGCACTTCTGGCAAAACACTATCATGGAATATAAGTCACTCTTTGTTTTAAACGATGATTCAAGGCAGTGTCTTTGAAATGCAGTTTGATTGTGTGAACTTATAGATGTTTTTCAACACAGTTTGTGACTAAAAAGACAACACGGTGTGGAGATCACAACACTGACATCATGACATTTTCTTTACCACTTCCAGGGCAGTGAAGTGAAACCCACCCACACTCAGTTTACACATCTGCTTTACTTGTGCTCAGCTTCAACTTTACTCCAGATTGACTGAAATGTTTGCAAACATTTTAAAGATGATAAAAAGCAGATTTTTAAGTTTTTTTTAAGCCATAGAAGTAATAATTAATGTTTCCTTACACTGCAGGATACATTATTCATTGCTCTACTTACACAATGAAGCTTCAGATTATATTTACAGGACAGAAACAAACTCAAGTCCACGTTTGATGATCTTAGGTGTGAATATTAACACGTAGGAAAAGTTGAAGTGACAGACAAACATTACTTTTGTTCGGCTCAAATGGCCTGCACTGACAGAACAGATCCAACGACCTGCCACACCTACTGTACCATCCACACGAACACACACAGACACACAGACACACACACACACATACTTAGCCAGTCTCAAAGTGCCACAGTAAACTCACCCGCCGTGGAGAGTCAGTGTGCGCCACAGCCAGCGCCCCGCACGGCTACGCAGCGGACAGGACACACTCTGTTGTGACCCACGCAAACATGACACGAAAAAAACTGTCTAACAGCTTCTACAAACGGCTTCGATAGTGCATCAGACTCTCACACTCTCGCCTGATTGTTTGTATGATCGGATTACAGGAGAGTTGTCTTTTTTTCCGGGTTGGTCGTTTCGTTATTAGAATAAACCAGCCCCGGATGTGATCTATGCGTCCTGTCAGCTCCACATGGGACCTCCTCCTGCTTCAGCGGCAGCTCTTGCAGAAACTCAACAGGCTCAACAGGCTGCACTTCTACTCACTTTAACATGATCATTTCAACAGAATGGGCGATGCAACTTAGGCTTCTGTCTCCTCTCTGTTGTGACATTTTAAGCTGTTCTTGTAGAGGATATTAAGCTTCATAAATTACATCATAAGAGTCCAAGAGGGTATCTTCTCTGCCATATGTTATCTCTCACTGTCTCAGGCATAAACTGGAGATCTGGGCCAAACTCAGGTTGCAAAATAAAGCAACAGAGGAGGAGAGTGGGGACATGGATCTGCAGTGACACAGTTAAGCTTCGTAATTCATTTATTTACAGTGAAATATGTGTGCAGATGACTTGAGGCTGCAGATTCATTGAAAAAGAAGCATATTTAACCTTTTATAGGGCACTCATAGTAATACTCTGAAATTAAAAATTTTAACCATAGTATATTATTGGGAGACACTGAAAACATTACAAGACTTTATTACTCTCGTGAAATAATTTTTTTTATTATTATGGAGAAAATCAAGGTTAATGAAGTTTAATGAAATTACCATATTTCGTTCCTTCCCCATATGTGCCAAAAAAAAAAAGGGGGGGGGGGGGGGATCCAACCAAGAAGTACATGTAAAAATACAAGATAAACACATGTAAGGTGTAAGAACATTAGAGCAACTTAAGTGCTGATCCAGACACCTGTGAACATATACTGCACAAAAAGAAAAGCTGGGTGAACTCAAAATTTAAAGGCAATACATTTTGACAAAATTTTAGTTTGGGCAATTAAACTAAATATTTAAAGTTTTACTTTTGAATTCTGATTTTTGTCAACTCAACTGTAAGGTGTACTAATTTATAAATTGGCAGAATAATAACTTTTAATCTTTACTATCTACTAACTCTCCCATAAATTGTAGTAATTTATAATTTCTCATTGTAATAACTTTTAATCCTTACTTCTGCTAACACTCCTGGTAAGCTAGATGCTGTAAGTCCTCATAGCTTTTACGTTATAGTTTCTTTCCTTCTTAAAAAGTTTTTCAGCCCTTCCCTTCTGTCATGGTTCCTTACTTTAAGTTTCCCAGAGCACTCAGGCTCCACAGGTGTGTTGAAGTTCTTAAAACCAGTGTGGTTGAAGGCCTCATCAGACAGAACACCTGCTCTTAAAGCGGCCATTTTCTAACATCACGAGTCTCTCATGTGGCCTTGCTCATTCTGGTGTGGGAATCCTTATGAAGTATTTAGCTCGATTATTCTCTAATAAATCTGGATTACATCTGTGCTTTAATTCTATGTTTAGGGTTAAAGTTAAGGTTAGATCAGAGGTAGACTGAATAATACCCGTAAGCCCGAGATTTAGGGTTAGGGCAAGCTAAGCTAACTGTTGCAGTGCCGCTAGCATAAGTTAGCCGCTAGCTTTTGCTAATAACTAAAAAGCTATCTGTATTTAAATGTTGAAAATGTTTAGTTGCCTTCTCCAGTAATCTACAACATACGCAAACACTCCCCAGCATAAAATTTCTGTATCACTTTCATGTAAATTAATTAAAGGTTGGTTAAAAGTTACCTGTGTGGACTCTAGCTGGACGCAGCACAGCCACAATGAGACTTGAAGTGGAAAGGCCATCTGGGAAAAGCTGGCTTTCCCGCATTTCACAGCAAAGAAATAGGAGTTAGCATAACTGTTGTCCCTTGTATTGAACCCCAACTTAGAGATATACATATTAACAACTCACCAAATTGTTTAGGAGCAAACAACTGACTTGCTTTGTTGTGCTAACTAACATTATTGCCTTAAATGTCATTTATATTTTCACGTTTTACCAACATAAATTACTGTTTTAGGCACACACAAAAAATACAAGTTGGCTTTTTATTTATTTATTTATTTACAATGTACACATTACCCCTTTGACCATCATTCCTTACATTAGTACCATTACTTCATGGTACCAAACAAAGCAGGTCCACTCACTGTTCATGCAGAGGTGGACCTTCCAGACCCTGCAGACCACATTGGACCTGAGATTATGGACTCACTTTTTTCACTGTAGCTGTTGCTGTTCACTCTCTTATGATTAATGCGAAAGTGACCAGAAATCGTCAAGGGTTAAGGACTAACATGAAAAATTGTTCCAAGACAACATTCACCTTTCTCTAAATATGCCACTTTATTTGTTTTTAGATGTCTTTTCCTCATCACCATCACAGATAACAGTGCAATAGTTGGAGTCTTTTAATTGTAAATGTGAATCAGTGTAATTTTTATTTGATTTATTTATTTATCAGAGACAATGTAGTGAAGCATAGTGGACATAGAACATCTGATGTTCTGCACAAAGAGTATATAACAGTCAGTTTGCAACCCCTGCACTTGGT
The DNA here is from genome assembly GCA_029822955.1 of Ostorhinchus angustatus. NCBI lineage: Eukaryota > Metazoa > Chordata > Actinopteri > Kurtiformes > Apogonidae > Ostorhinchus > Ostorhinchus angustatus. The sequence continues at coordinate 4,428 of JAPTMW010173511.1, forward strand.
TGGGCTTTTAAAGGAAGAAAATACATTTACAGGATAATCAACAAACAGTATAAAAGCCTGTTTCCACCTACCACACATACACACATAAAAACAGTGCAATTTCAATCACTATATTTTATAAGTGATGTAATGTAAAGTACTTAGCAGTAATAATAGTCAATAAATAGATCCACTTCAGTTAAACCTGTCAAACATGGGTCAGTTGTGTAACAGTTCTTCCTCTCTATGTTCAGCAAGATCAGAAATACATAAAATGTTGATCTGAAATGCTGTCCTCCATTAACAAATGAGCTGTGGATAGAAATCATTTCATTACAAGTGACCACAATGACATAAATGGACACCTATGAGGAAAGTAGAATCTTATACAGTAATTATACATTTTAAAGCTTCAGACAACAGATGATTAGAGAACCAAATCCTGTTTAATGGACAATGTTGTCTCTCAGAGGTTAAAGAGTCATGTAAATGTTAATATTATGTATTATCTAAGTTGAACATGACTGGCTCATCTGTTTAGACTTAAGATAATATTGTTGATGATCTTTTTCTATCGTTTTTATTTAATCTCCATCTCCAAATTTGCAACTTTAGCATCACATAAATACAGTGGCGTAGAAACTCCAATATTTCTCTGTAAAAAGTAACCTGGCTACATATCAAACAACAGCCTCATATTGTATCATATGGCTTAAACACAATATTTTAGTCACACTAGGTCTTAATACAAAGGTGACAACAGTGTGAATCATACTGTGAAACTCCTCAGAGAAATGAAGGGACATCTCAGAGGATAAACTGACCTGATCTCATGGTTTCAGAGTATTTGTGTATTTGTGTAAGTATTTGCGTCATACATAGTCTGTTTGGAAGTGTGTCGATGTCTTTCAAAGAGCTGAAGTGTCACTACTGCAGAAACTTAAGATGTTCCCTTTTAATTTTGTCATTCTGATTATGTACATTCTTCCTTTTCTTTTTTTGGTTAAATTAGTGTCTTTGCGATAAGGGGAAGTGTTGTGCGTCATATGACCTGCGTTCGGTTTGAGACCTACCTCACTGATTTCATATCCTGTGGCGACCGCACAGGATTCAAATTACACAGTTGCAAAAGTCAGTCCTGAATTTTCAACAGACCCCTGTGTTCGTGCTGCAAACCTCAGAATGTGGTAGTCTTGTCTCTACTGCACATGTGCATTCACAGATCTGCTTTTGCATCAGGAATAAATGGCAATTTCTTTTTCTCTTTCGTCTTTTGAAGCATGACATTATCAAATAAGTACAGCAAAGTGTTGTATCCTGCACAAACCCACACACAGACACACACTTAATCAAAAATAAGGGTGTGGTCATATCTTTATTCAAAGAAATTTGCATGTAGAAAAAAAAACACTAACGTGGCGTACACTTATTCTTGACATTTTTCTATCCTTGTAGTGTGAAAATGCAGGTCATTTTGTGGTTACTGTAGCAACATTAAATGTGGGGAACAAATGTGGTCCTGTGTCAAACGGATGCTGCAGCACAGAAGCACAGCTGCCCTTTGCCACCTACTACACCAGACCTGAGACCCACTGACGATGCCAGAACTATATGTAGGTGTTCCAAACTTTGTACAAACTTACTCATTACCACAAACACTTTCAGACTCACAGACTGCTTTGCAACTTCACATCACCTGAAAGTGATTTTACCACTACTGAAGTCACTGTTCAAGTCTCTGATGTTAGTATAAAAATACACAAAAGAAGCCACTGAAGAGTATGACGGGACAGACATATTATTACAACCATGAACATTTTTTATATCACACTTGAATGTTCCATGTGACAGTCATAGAACGCGCCCCCCCCCCCCCTTTTTTTTTTTTTTTTAAAAACTGGTTATTTATGAAATGCACAATGATGGAAAGTAGTGAGGGGACGAGAATGGAATGACAACATAAAAATTAATGAATAAAACAGAGAAGAATAGAAAAAAGAAAAAGAAAAGAAACTATGGAGATGTTTAGAGGTAGCTGAAGGCTGTCCGCAGCAGTAGTGCAGTGATCAGCAGGATGGGGCTGGAGGCCAGGGCTCCTACACTGCCTCGAGCACCGTGGCTGTGGCTGCGATGGGGCCCGTTACAGTTGTCACCAAAACAGCATGCCATTTGGGCTCCAGAGCTGCTGCCTTGAGCTTTGTCACAGAAAGCTTTATAAGTGCACGACTTCATGACAGTGTCTGAAAGAGATCAAGAGAAGATGGACGTTCACAGTTTAACAGGGTTGAAGTGATTGAATCTTGTGTTAATTTGGCATGACAGTGAACCCTCTGAACTTCTCCACACTCTTTCTCCTCACTCACACACTGTTGTTTCCATAAGTTTAGGGGACATGACACTGACTTACAATAATTTCCTGCAGACTAACTTTAAACAAAACCATAACATGTCTAACCCTGACCTCAAAATAAGTCTTAACTCTAAAATGTAATGATTTACATTATGAGGGCCTGCTTTCTGTCCTCAAAAGGATGCTGAGTCCTTACATGTGACTCTAAAAGCAGTTTCATGTCCCCATATTATAACCAATACTCTTCCACACACAACCACACAGGCTTAAAAGGGCCTGTGGTTATCATAAACTGCTGGGACTGCATCCAGCATCCTCAAATAATGAGAGACTGGGGGTTTACTGTCACACCACTTTTAATTCTTATATTATTATCTTCAGAAAAGATATCTTTATGGGTTCTGGAGAGTTTACAGCTTCTTCTTTGTCAATGGAAACAGATTGACCTTTATTTTAAGCATGTCTGACTTCCTTAAACTCTAATCTGACTCATATGGATGGTTGTCAGTGTTATGCTGACCTCTACTGTATCTCACATAAAAAAAACATTCAACCAAATCATGCTTTTGTAGCACATGTTTGCACTTGTTTACTCACTGGGTCCTGTGATGGTGGAGCAGGCGTCAGCGTACTGAGGACAGGAGGTGGAACCCTGTTTGTTACAGTCGTCTTCATTGGACGCCACACATGTGTGACATTTAAGGGTGTGGCCTTGGCAGACAGAACATGACAGAGACCCTGACATTAGACTAAGCATGTATGTCCATAGGCACATAAACAAAATCATCTCATTAGTCCATTCATTGCTTTGTCCATTCACACACAAGCACTTAACACAGACATGAAGAGGAACCAGTCTTTTACACATCTTAGGCCTACTTTTCCCTGGTGGCACACATCATTTGAACCTTATACAGTTAATTGTTTTACAAATTTATATAGTAAACATCCTTGTCTGTGCTGACGTCACGCTAGAACTACTTTTCTGCTGAGGAAAATCTGACTTACATGCTCACACGCTCAATAAAACAGTGTTTGGTTTATGTAATCACTGGTTCTGTCTATACTGTTACTGTTACTCCTCAACAAGGAAACACTGTTTAAGCGAACAAAGAGGGGATCTTAAGCAAAAACGGTCTTTGGAGAAATCCACTTGATTTGAATAGCTTACGCTGTTGATCTCTCATATGACTTTCAAAAAGGAATTTCCTCACAGTCAGAATACAATGCACCAGCCAGTTAGTAGTTCTGGTCTTTTATTAAGATACAAGAAAGATAATATATCCTGCAAGAATCTTAAAGCAGGCAGCTGTGGCCTAAGGAATCCTCTGCAGCTAATTCATTACTCCCTCCATCCTTCCACACTCCTGAATTTATCCAAGTGTTTAACTATGTTGTAGACACTTACTGTGGCAAAACAGAGAGATGAACAACAGCAGAGTGAGGGCAGACTTCATGGCAGCTGGTCAGTCTGTCTTCAAAAGAGTCCACAGAAGAAATGGATAAGCTGAGGAGTCTCTGATGGAGGGGACACCGGAGATGGAGGAGCAGGGGGTTTAGTGATGGGAAGGTGTCTGAGGGCATTAAGGATTTATCTCTGTAATCTGCATTTATGCTGCACAGCCAGCATCCTTTGGTAATGACTTAATCAAGCAAGCTTTAACAGTGACACACAGTTGCAGTTAAGAGATTTACACTATAAATCATGTTGTAAATAGGGTGTGTCATCACTCGTGGTTTTGATTTTAGCTCCAGTGCAACCAATGTTTGTGGATGTGGAAAGTTTAGGAAGTTGTCACTTGAGCTCAAGGTCATTATTTACACATTGATGTGATGTGTGTAAGGGTAGACAAGCAGTGTACATCACCAGCTGTACTGAGATGGTGACACATACACTGACATAGCATTCATACAAAACAGCAAATAAACTTGTAAGAATGGATTGTACTGGTTTTTATTTAGGTAAAATGTACAGACGCTCACACTGTTAGTCCTCAAAGTGTCATCACAAAGTGTGACAAAGAAACCTGTGTGGAGTATATGTATACTAACATAGTATTAAAATGGCACAAAGATTAACTGTGGCACATTAGCAGGGTTTTGGTCACAAGTGGCTTTACTTTGTGCAACAGCAAAAAGAGCTGAGTAACGACCACCACAAATTTTCAATAAGGGCCAAATATTCTCAACAAAACTGAGAATTACAACTCCTTTCTTTGGACACCTGATTTGCTGTGTGATATTCAGTTGATGTTAATGCACCAAACACTGATGTGGCAGAGATTCTCTTTATGCTTTAAAGAAATAAAACTGCAACTTCTGAAACTGTTTTCAGGGATGAACACAGAAACAATGAAAGGTATTGTAGTAGCACTTAAATATTGTCAGCTCTAATTACAAACACACATCTATGTTACAGAAGTTCAACATCAATGTGCAGTCAGAGAAATTAACATGCAAATAAAGACAATCCTCTGTTGTAAATGTTTTAAGTACATGTACATCTGGTGTCTTGATTGAACATAAGCAAAGGAAAAAACCTCTTACAATGTAGTCAAACAGTTATTTGTTTGTAACTGGTAAGATGTGTATGTTATTAGTGGGTGAAAACAAATCCTTAAATTTGCAACCAGATGATGATTAAAGATGTAAAAATATGCACATTGCATTTCACGGCAGGTTTAAGTATCTGAATCCAAAATATAAAGCTGCTATGCTTAACTTTGTCCCGTTGTCAACAGTGTAATGGTGATACTGGTTTTCAAACTTAGAAAAGTTTGTGGTTGTCAAATTATTATACTTATGCATGTCCAACAAAGTGTTTGAAGTTTGAATAGCTCAAACCAGCTGCTGCAGATTTAGTGTCGTGTGGTCCCAACTCATTGTGGTGCAGTGTAAAGTGAAAGTGACCCATTTCCACAGACATCTTTAAATCCAGTTCTTTTGCAGGTGACCTCATTCTGCCTCAGACAATACCCCTGAGCCTCTCTGTTTCAGAGGAAAATCTCTGTTTACTTAATAGAAAAATATGTTTCAAACATTGTTGTTTTCATATAAAACAATTCTTGTCTAAAGCCCATCTGAATTCAAGTGTAACTCACTACAAGCTCCAGCCTGCGTTAAACTTCATGTCATCCTGTTGGACGAGTTGCAGAGAATTGAGCTGTTAATCCGCTGGGAATTTCACAAGCAAGTCATTGTTCACTGGCATGACGACAAAAAGCACAATGAACCCAGATGGCATCCTAATGGCCAAAAAATAAACAAATATAACAGAGACCCAACAATGCTAAGCATGTATAGAACCTTCTTGATTCTAGTTATGTAGTAGTGCAATTGTAGTACACAAGAAGTTGCTTTAGACATCTGTACATGTGCAGTCTCTGAGCTATAGGGTTGGCGGGGGGCTGGGGGCATGCACAGGGCTTCACTGGAGGCAGGACTGGAGGGACGATGCCGGCTCATTCCCAGAAAGTGTTTCTCAGTCAATTTTTCCCAGTTTGGCA
>JAPTMW010173780.1:0-10261 GCA_029822955.1 Ostorhinchus angustatus
CTTTCTGGTGTCATTACTCAGAAATAGGGTTGAAGATGGACCTGTGGAGTTGAATTAATGAAAAATTCAGACCCAAGTATAGTATTTACAGTTTATGTAGACCACGGGGAAATGTTTTAAAAAGCATAATTCCATTAAAAAAAAAAGCTAAATATCACACCTTTAAGCTAAAATGCTACACTTTTCTGTGTGCATAGGAGATGGTACTGATCTTCAGTTATATAAGTCTTGACATGAAAATCTCACAGAATCAAACTATTCGTCAAAGTGAACCAATAAGACCGGGAACAACTGCCTCAAACTCAAGTAGCGCAGCCTTGAACAAATTCATATTCCAACATTTAAAGTAAATATTCCTCCACTGAAGCATGTCTTTAAATCCCCAGCTTTGTCTCATCTTGCCGAGAGGTGTTGAAGCAGAAAAACCAAACTGAACTTAAGAGGAGCCAGTGCTGGAATCATACAAATGAAGCTGTATATTGATTGGATTAATATTTCAGAAGCTGCTGTGTCTGTGTTTGTGTATGTGATGAGAAGGGCAATCAAAAGCAAGATGTGGACTCTCGAAGCTACTGAAGTCGGCCTCTCCGTTCGCTGCTGCTGCTGCTTCTTCTTCTTCTTCTGTCTCGCCTGCCTGTGGAGAGCTGAGGCATCTCTCTGTGGTCTCTCACAACCCCAGCACAGCACATTCATTATTCATCTACCAGAGTCTCACTCCCTCCTTCTCGGCTCAGCCAATTACAGTTGGGCCCTTGCGACTGCTGCCTGTCTCATTCGTCGCTGCTCTGGTTGGCTTTGATGTCTCTATCAACGCCAAAGAGCCACGGTCTGAGTCTTAATAGAGCAGAAGGGGATTATGTGACTGCCTGCCTCTGGGGGTGGAACACTTTTTATATAAAAATATATGTTTAATTCATACTTTATTTTATTATCAGGAGACTTTGGGCCATGCAAAGAGTGGCAGCCGGGGTCCTGCCACTCTCTGCCTCCTATCACAGTGACATGGTGCTTAATCCTGTTACTCTTTCATTTTGGGAGTATGAGAGCAGAGCAGGCCTGTCTACCCAAGGCCTAACACTCCTCCCTCCCTCCGTGGCTCGAAGCCTTTCCTTCCTCTACTCATTTCATCTGGAGAACGCCTTCATTAACCATCAGGCAGCTACACACACTGCATGCAACGCTGAAGTTTAGGTATGAAGTCTAATTTAGTCTCAGATACCTTTTGCAGTGTTTACTTCAGGAACTACGCAAAACATATCAATGAAAGCTAGATAATCACAGAGGAGGTAGTGCAATTTATAGGAACCTAATTTTAATGTTTTTTTAAAGAGGGTGGGTTTATTTAAGTACTGCCGCAAGCTTTTGATTGATCACCCAGATATGAAAGAAAGAAAATAACCTTCATGTTTGTGAATGTTTTTGCTGTCACTTCAACCTGAGAAAAAACTAAATCTACAAAAATTGAGGCTGCACTTGAAGCCTTCTTTGAGTGGATATAGTAAAACTGTTTCAATACATGTTAAAGGTTGAAACTATAAATTGTCCCTAACAAGGCCCAAGACCAGATTCCTCGCAATAATGAGCAACCAAATCAAAATGGAAATGAAGTAGACACTCTGCCGCTGGTCAAGTCTCTGTTATTTGTTTGAAGTGAGCTCTTTGCCCTCAGTTGAACTCTGATAATAATCCTTCCATCACTTCCTTACCTGAGGTCCCACCCGCTATTTGCAGAGTTGACCTTTAAAAGCAAAAGTTACTGTTAACGCAGCTCCGACAGCTGGAGAGACACCCTGCTTTACAACATTTTTCTGAGAAGTTTGGTGCACCTTTTCCTCCGCCTTTGCTTTACATGAACGGACTCACATGTGCTCTTTTTAAATTACGGCGTTTGGGTAGAGGCAGTGAAATTACAGCCCACGTCGACAGTAATGATGTCAAGTTAAAGACACAATAACTGTGCGGGCCTCGCAGTTCGATGACAACTGCATATTACAAATTTCATTTTAATTCTGTGTGATTTTCATTAAGTGCGAGCAGTGGAGGGAGTATTACATAAACCTCTGATGTAATTTTGAGCATGACTCAAAGCACTGGGGAACCCCACGCAGAAGACACATCTCAGAGCGGGTTTCTTTAAGAAAAGACAACATTGCATACATTTATTAGGGATGGACGCCAATTCCAATACATGCAAATCACCATTGTCCTTTAAATGTAGTGTTGACATTATTGCAAACACTTGTCTCCCTGCTGTTTTGTGTATTATATTTTTATTATCTTAGGATAAAAAAAACATTAACAATTACATGGGATGCCTTGTTCTGCATAATTTAACGTATACACAGTGGGAACAGGAATGGCAATGCTTTAGACATCATCACAGCCTCTTCATAACCCCGCCCACCCCCAACCCACTGCCCGCATGCAGTTTGCACTGCACAAAGGCCAAAAGTCACGTGAGACAGCCTGCAAAGAGCACAAGAAGCATTCACAGTAAAGGAGGATAGGAAGGATGGGGGGTGGAGGGGAGGGAGAGTAAAAGATGAGAGGAGAGGGGGGAGGAGGAGAAGAGAGGGAGTGAAACAAAGTGACTGCAGCACTGGCCTTGGTTTAGACAGGAGAAGGAGCAGCATAGTCCTAGTATATCATTCTAACTTCTCCCACACTTCAACTCCCGTCTCCTGATTGTGGTACTCTTTCCATTGTCTTTGACACAAAAAGTTTGTTTATATATGCATGTATATATGTATATACATATACGTATGTATATATATATAAACACATTTTTATAGCTACAGCACCTTTTCCCATGGGGCAACAGTGTCAATACCTCGCGCATGGTACATGGCCGTGCCAAAGAAAAAAAAAGAAAAATAAAAAAACAATATATTGGTCAGGATATTTATCTTTTTTTCCCTAAAATTGGCATTTGACATGATGATATTCTATTGCCGTCTGGGGGAGGGAAGGGACAAAGGTTCTTCTTTTGAGTTTATATTCAAGTTTTCTCCTTTTTTTCTGCTGTATAATTTCTTCTTTTCCTGTTTTTAAAAAGAGTTCACACTTTCGTGATTTGTGTGTGGTGCTCTTCATCAAAAGGTTCATTTTCCGGGTCAGAGTCAGTGGTGTCAGAGTATCTGTAATGGTCTGGCTCATTGTCGCTAACGTCCGGGGTGACAGATGTTGAAGTACTTGCTTCAGAATTTGAAGGTTCCTCCACCGTTTTTGTAAAGTATAACTTCACCTGAAAGTGGAAAGGGATAAAACCCGACTTCAGTATGTGTAGGCAACCCATTAAAATCAGCACAAATCAGTCTTGGAAGTTTTCACACATGCAAACTCAAGCATACAGGAGCAAAACCCTGCTCGGCATTGTAAATTAAGCATTGAAACAGCATCTTAGTGACAACTACTGCAAATTAGTCACTCAAACAAATAGGAAGGCTGTCTAAACTAACTGGACTTGTTTAGATTTTTAGGACAAATTAACTATAGACTAAAATCAGATCACTGATGATAGAAGTTCCCTATCCACCACTTGTAACAAAAGAAAATAATTATCCAGTCGTAAAATATTGTCTTGTTAACATGTTCACTAGCTTCCTGTTTGTCAGAGACAAAGGAGAACCTGCCACTGTCTTTCTGCATTTGTGAACATGGTCAAATTGCTCAGTTCATCATCTTCCTATTACATTTATCCAAATCTCATTCGTCTCAATGCTTACCTTGAAGTTTGGAGAGAAGTAGCGGTTAGCTTTATCTTTGTTGGCCTTGTCTAAGTCGTTCTTAGTGAGCGTCAGGATGAGGTAGTCCCTGTCGCTTTCCCTGCTGCTGTCCCTGCGCTCGGCGCTCTGCTGCTGGCCCTGGCCCGGTCCTGCCTGCTGGCTTGATAGGCTGTCCACGTCATTCGCCACCGTCCCGTTCTCCATCTTCTCCCCGCTTTCCTCTGGTCCAGGGATGAAGAATGTGTTCACCCAGAAGTGAAACATTTTGTCCTGCAGAGTAAAGACATAATGAGAAAAAGGAGCTTCAGGACTCAAACATGTTTTCTGATTGTTCACTAGGTGTCAAAAAAAAAAAAAAAAAAAATCTCCAGTTTAGTCTTCAGAGTGTCTTTGTGGAATTTTTTTTTCTTTTTTCCTCACAGTCCAGAACTTTATATTATTCAGTTTATGAATAACACTAATTATAGGAGGGAGCAGAAAACATTAATATTTGAGTATGGAAGACACCAAAAACTAGTAAAATATGGGCTCTGGAGACTTGTACTGTACATTATGGAGCCTTCTTTGTTCTCATGTTTTGTTATTCGGTTTATGAATTATTACCAGTTATATTAGAGACTGTACAATATTAATATTTGATGATCAAGATGCCAAAAACCAGTAACATAATAGGAAACAAAATATTGCAAGTGATGAGGGCTCTCTTAACCCATGTGTTATTTTGAAAGTCTCAAAGGTGAACCAACCTTCTTCATCATCTTATTTTGTTTATGGAAGAACTCCACTTTGATGTCTCCGCACACTGGCAGCGGCTGGGGGAATTCAAAAAACATGTGCTTGTCCTCACGCCGTGTGTGAGCAGGGTTCGACGTGTGAATCTTCACTTTCAGCTGGTACACCACAAACTGGGGATCTGCAAAGAACGTCACCGTCGCATGGGGCAAGTTTGTGAGGAGAAGGAGGAGACAGAAAACGAGTAGAAGAAGAGTGACAAAGAAGTGGGGAGTGAAGTAAGAGAGAGCAAGACAGGAACCAGTGTTATTACTGTGGGTTTGACACAAATCAACACCACCTCCTCTCCCCTTTGAATACAGATGCAAAAAAGTGACAAAACACTGTATTAAAATTAAGGAGGAGAAAGGGAAAGTTACAGACCACAACAATTTTACACCCAAAGAGACCCAGAACCAGAGACATAGGACCCTATTCTGACAGACAGTCATGGTTTGGTCTTGGACCAGTGCAATGCGTTGCATCTAAAATCATTTTTAAACCTTTTCTCTGAGGGTGGGGGTGGTGTTGGGGATTACTTCATATGCCTGAAAGCTACAATTCTACCTCAAACTCCTTCTGCCTGGTGGATCTCTGGGGCCATATAAAAGCAAATACGTGAAATAATAATGGATGAAAGGCTCATTTACCCCAATGCCAATTCCCTTTCTTGAAGCCCTGAGGGGTCGGCTCGCTCCTGTTTTTAACGGTACTGTCCCCTTAGAAAGAAAGAAGGAGATTATCACAATCAGGGCCCGGCTGGCCTATCAGGGGCTTGACAGCACAGCAGGCACAAACACAGAGACCTAAACAGATATGTACAGATATGTGCATCTACATGGCTTTCTAGAAGACAACATCCGTGGCTTTAACGTGGAGATGTAAACATTGACATGGGACCTGGTGTGCTGAGAGATTCACAAAGGGGAAGGAAGAAAGGGGGAACTTGACATTGCTGATACTGGTGAACAAATAGAAATATGCAGTGTCAAGTTACTTCTGTAAGATGTTCTCAAACCTCCGCCAAGGAGGTTATTTTAACTCCTGATTCTGTTTGGTTTGTTTGCTACCAGGATTAAACCAAAACATCTATGAAATTTAGTGAAAGTGTAGGGTAGAGGCCAAAGAATTTGGAAGCAGATCCTGGACTTTTTTCCCCCCTATCACTGTGACATGGCACTACGGGGCCTTGGCGGAGGTATGCGCTCTACCAGGTGCCCTTCTGGTTCATTGGTACGATGAGCCAAAACCTGATGATATGAAGCGCTAACGTGTTTCTGTGTACATATGACTAAGATGTCAAACTCAGAATAGGGCCTTTTTTTCTTTTTTTTTTTTTTTTTTAAAAAAAAAGGAGAATTAGAAGGAAAAGAGAAGGGTTGATACAGTGAGGGCTGCTGAGCACAGTCAGGTGTTAGAGTGAAGATGCCACAGAAATAAGGAGGAAGCATGTTTCTGACCCACAGTTACATACAACAGATTCAGGAACAAGAGGAACACAACACAGACACATTCAACAAGAACAAAGCAACATTTGACTAATTCAATCCAGTATAATAACATCACAACATTAAGACCCTGGGAAAGCTTCTTCATGTGCTAGTGCATTTGTGTATTTAGAGAATGAAAAGGCTTGATTTAATAGATCACTTTGATTTCATTAGCTTTAACAATAATAGGATGCCAATTTGTGAGTCAAACTGCTGATTTGACTGCGTCACTTTACAACTGAGTAAAGGGACACTGTTTGCACACACACCATTTTACAATCCAAGTCACACCACTCAAGCTCAGAGCAAACATGCAGCCATGTGCAAATTGACTGAATGACTCAAACTACAGTAACTAAGAACTGAGTGCCACTGTATGAAAAAAAAAAAATCCCTCACACAACATATTTGATTCCTCTATTGACCCTGAAAGCTAAAGTAAAAGTATTCAGGGGAGTTCTGTCAGTGCTGTCCAGAGTAAAGGCACAGCTAATGTACATTTTAGTTAAAGCAGATGTTCCTACCTGATGACCATCATTGCTTAGTAAAATTATATCTTGGAGCCACATGAGCGTTAAAGTACGTTGCTGTTACTAAATTCAACACCTTGTCTCCAAGTTGAGCCTTTTTTCTTCTAAATATGCTGGGCGCTTCTACCTTTTCAGGGTTCACTCACACTCACCACTGGCTTTAACAGTGCCGTGCAATAGCTCTAAATGCAAAACACAGGGAAAGCACCTGCTCACCTAAAAACATACAAACGAATGCACACACAGCCTGCCTCCTGCAACAGCCTTCCCCTTGTGAAGTTAATAAATGAAACTGCTAATACATTAGCATTCTGAAGTATCAAAATTTCTAAAAGCCACCAATTTCTGTCTCAGCCAGAGGTATTAAATTAAAAAACAACTTCAATGTTCTTCATTTAATTATTTTTTTCTGAACAGCTAAGATGTTGGCAAAAATAAGAAAGATTAATCGATAAAAGATGCCTCGTCTGAATAAATATCCAAAAATGCTGCGTTGGACTGAGACTCGATATGGCTTTAAAACCCCGGCAGAGGACGACGACTCAACTCTACCACAGATGACCTGTTCTACGGTGCTCCACTGCAGCGTGGGTGAGCCCTACAGTGCACAGCACATCGAAGGCTCTTGTTCAGTTTGAACAGCGGTATGCATGCCTACGCCCTAGTTTGGAGTTAAAGTTGAACATGAGTGTGACTCACTGCAGGTGCCCCCGCTGAACATAGGGAGAGTCTCGAACACCATTTTGTGGAAGAGCAGCGCCACCGGCTTGTACTCTAGCTGGTTCTTCAGTAAGTAGCTGTAGTAGTAGACGTAGCGGCGTTGGCTTGGGATCGTTACTCCCTGCGACGACAGAGACGAGGATTAGTGATCCTCAACCAAAATGTCAAGTCTGATGTTTACAACATAACAAATACTTCTGAACTTCTCACCTTCTTGTCCCTTGTCCTGACTTCGCCATAAAAATCAAGTGCTTCTTGGGCCTCCAGGAATTTGCGGCGATGGAGGAGATAAGCGCAGATCATCACTCCAGTGCGGCCTTTCCCAGCCTTACAGTGGATGGCCGCCACATGATTGTCATCCTCACTGAGCCACTGGTCCAGGTCTTCACAAAACGGCTTAATTAGCTCCAGCTGAGGAGGGTTGTGGTCTTCGAAGGGGTACTGTGCAACTGAAGCGTGACAGGTTGCAAAGCCACATCAAGTAGTATCAAAGAGAAAGGAAATATGACAACAGCAGACGGGTCAGAAAAGAGACAGTGGACATTCAGTTGAGATTTTAAGAACTTTGTGGCGTGTCATCAGGCTTTTAGATCTCACACACAAAACCTGTGCATAACAGTGGAAGAGGCCTACCTCTGCAGTTAAATTTGGCAGCATCGTAGTGTCTTTCTGCACAGCTGAAATGGGAAGAACAAGATCCAATAAGTGGTCACACAGAGGAAGTTAGTAACTAAACAATGACCAGTTTATGTATGAACATTATGTAGAGCACTTACAGGTTGTAGATTTTGTAATGGTTTTTATGCTTAGAGTCAAGAAACCTGTTATAAGAAATGAGAATAAACAAATGTATCAGGATAAAATAGTTAAATGGAAACAATTTATAATCTCCCAGTTTTCTGACCCCCCCAATGCGAAGCGGCTACTCGACTCACCTTACAACGTCATCTATATTGTTTCTGTACACGCCTTCGAGTCTCTCTGCTGGAAATCCCATCGCAATTATGTTTGGGTAGATATCTATTCATGCAGGGGTCAAGGAAATGTACATTGTGTGTGCCTGCAAAAACGAAGCCTTTTCATAACAAGAGACATATTAGTGAGCCACAATGCAATACATCTTTAAACTCCTCAAAGACGTGTTTTAACATAAAAAGCGAAAACAAAAATGCAATTACTCCAAATTGGAAAACAGTAGCTTTTTGAACTGTGCCTCCTTTACGAGTTTGCCATTAAGAGTACAATTACCAGTAACAGAAACCAGAGAAGCAGAGTGTGATAAACTTTCAGCTAATTTCAATATGAGGGTGTCACTTGGGTTATGGATAGATGAGAGCTGCTGAACTGTGTGTGTGTGTTTGCTCCCGTGTTGTGACAGATGGCCTTGACTGTGAGAGGCAGGCAGAGAGGACGGGAGTACAGTGCTCCTGCTCGAGCCGGGCCCACATGTGGGTGCATGAGGAGAGTCTCCGCTCCCTGACCTGCATGTATTTTTAGAGCCCAAAGTTATATTGGGAGGATCGCAAATGTTTGGCTTATCTCTTTCGAGCTCAGCCCAGACCAATCTGAATAAATGCAAGATTGAATGCAGGCACAGTGAAGACGTGGTGTGAAAAAATGTTTCAATAAACACAAGAATCCATTATGATATTAGCTGCAGGCTCAACATGTCACAGAAAGTAGCTGTGAATCATGAACCTATAGCGTACAGGAATGGAAAAAGTAGAACTTTTTGAACCACACATTCCAGATTTCCGCACATCTTTGATTCTGGTCTCACCACTTTTCTCTACTTGCAACTATGTGTACCTGCTTGACTGATCCATATTTATTTCAGTGCCTGAAAATGTCATGACTAGTTATATGGTGCCATACATACGGTCTTTAAGTCACATATCAGTGTCATGTTTCTGTGAAGAGAATAATTGAGTTGGCACACATGTTATGAAGGCTCAGCTGCAACGCCTACCTGTAACTGAAGTCTGCTTGTCGCCATAAGCTGTGGGATTTCACACTTTTAACCACTGACTAAAGGGCAACCTTTTCTAACACTTCCTGTGCAATAGTGTCAAAAAATAGAAGAGCTGAATATTTCTAATTGGATGTGACTGTCTCATTTTCAGCACACCTTATTTTTTTCCCAGTCAAATCACTTTTTAACTGGTCAGAAAAATTCGACACGCAGAGCTGATAGGTACGGTATGAAAGGAGGGCTCCTATGGTGAACATGCTGCTTATAAATGCAAAGGAATTTTTTTTTACCTATATGCATTACACCCACTTTTACAGTGTGCATGTACAGAAGCATTGTTGGATTGCAGAACTATTGACTGTGGTCAACTGTCAGGACTAACAAAGCTAAATTCAGCAAAAAAAAAAAAAAAACCTGACAAGTTAGTGTCATACAACTGCACTCACACGTCTTCATGAGGTAGTGAGTGTGTTTTTAGGAACTAACACATTCCCCAACATCCATTCAACAAGCTGAAGAGCAAATCTTTGTTATTATTTGCATACTGACTAGATACTTCCCTGTATCTCAGAAGCAGGAGCCTATCTGTACATACTGTGCCACAATCCCTTCCATTAATGCCTCAAAGACCTAATTAAGAACCAAATACAGGTTTTCTATGCTTTTTAATAGGCCACTCTAACCCTTGGACCTACGAGCAGAGTGATCCCAGTCAGCCTATTCCGAGTGTTTTTAAAAAGCTCCAGAGCTCCCAGGAGAGCCTCAGCCCAGAGCATGGGGGGCTTGGTCTCTGCAGCTGGGAGGAAACGCACATACGGGACCCCCGACGGAAGCTGCAAGTAGGAGGAAAAAAAAAAAGAAAGAAAAAAATCTGCTGTTTCAGGCACGCCTTTTCTTTAAAGCCAACCCTGCCTCAGCTCTATGTGTACGCCAAATCCACAACTGAGAGCAAGAGAGGGGGGAAAAGGGAGAGTGATGAAAAAGCGTTGCATCCGCACAGCTTATCGACTGAACCACTGGGTGAAATATCAGGAACAACGAAGGTCGCTCTTC
>JAPTMW010173862.1:0-10261 GCA_029822955.1 Ostorhinchus angustatus
ATCCAGTTTGGTTTAAAGATGGCGTCCTCGATCCAGTTTGGTTATAGTAACTGTCTCCTATGTGTAAATGTGCGTAATGCCCTTCATGGACTACATACACCTTTCTCAGCTCAGACACCATTGTGTGCAATGCCACGCACATGCATTGGCCACCTCTGCACAGCGCTCACCCCCACCCCCACCCCAACTGCCCCATTTACTCCCTTCTCCATTTCCTCCACCTCTCCACCTCCATCCCCACTCAGCCCACAGTGGACTGCGGTTCCTAGAAACAGGATACCCAGAGCCAGAGGCTATCTGCACCAAGAGGTGTCTGAAGGAACAGAAAGCAACGGGTTACAAGTGCATCCAGTCGCTTGTCTGCCAAAGCAGACGTGCTGCTCACAGTTTGCCCGACTGTGGCATTTTAGGTTCGCAGGGTTTAATTGCTGCAGGATAGAGCAGATTATAAATATACGCACCCCTTCATTGCAGGTCACGCTGAATGCGAATGTCTGGGGAATCAGAGACTGTTTGTATATTTGTAATAGATGCTGCTTGCGCTGCAGGGCTATATGGGTAGCTTTGCCCATGCAGCCTGCAGATCAGTTGGTCAGTTTTAAAGCCAGTCAGTCTGCTAGCTAGACTGTCAGGGACAACAGCGCAGCCGATGAGCACAGACAGAATATAGATAGATCAGAGGAGTGGGGTGGGGGCTGTTCTCAGGTCATTTTTAGCATTCAAATCCACTCAAATCCAGTGCATTTACTTCTGAATACGTCATTTTAGGGATTTATGTTCAACTACATCTATGTTTATTTCATCTAACAAAAAGAGCTCATGTGTATTTTGATGTACCTAGTGGTTTCACAGGTCAATTTTGGCCAAAACAGACAAACCAGTAAACACAGACTTCAGGTTTCTTTTTGTTTCACAGAATCCCTGTCCCTGTCCCTGATGCCCTCGAGGACATCATGTGCACATTTAAAAATAAATCAAACAGTAAAATAATTAGATAATTTAAGCACTCAAAATAAAACCTTTTAATGGTTCTTATTTAAATCTGACACAGGGCAAAATATTGTTAAGCGCTAAAACAGTTTGTCAATGAATCAGCTGAAAATAAATCTGTCTGTGACTATTTTGATTATTAAGTAAAACACAGATGTGAATATTGTTTGGTTTTTTTAGGGAAATTGTGATTAATTAAAAAAATAATAGTTGGTTCTAATCCTGTTTTCCTTTATATGATTAATAATTGAAAATAAAGGTTACATTAATCCAACACACTGAGCCAAACCTTCCAATCTTTGTCCTTATCATCATCATCTGCATCATTGTCCTCTCTCGTGATCTTCCCTCCATTAATATTAACCTTCACTGGCACTTTTCCCCCGTCTGCTCTGTCTGCAGGGCTCTTCCTCACTGCCTTTTCCTCAGCGATTTGAGACAATTCCTGTGTTTGCCCGACTGCTTTTTTATTGCTTACATAAATCCCAGATGCTGTGTAATCACCCGGTCGCTATATGTGATTATGTATTCATTTTCACTTAGATTGTGATCCTCATACTGTAGCTGTGAGCGTGGGGAGGATCGTCAATTACTCAGCCAGCCTAATTGTTGCACACAGATAATGAAAATGATGCTGGTGAACGTGTGGTTGCTTGCTCATTATGCTGACAGGAAAGAGGAACTTGCCTGACCTCTGCTGGGCTCTGACAGGCAGTGTTGCAGATGTGGAGCCATGTTGATCACACTTAATGATGTGAGGATGTATATGTGTTCTCAGGGCTTCCTATGGCTGCTGTAGTGGATCAGCGCTATCAGTCAGTGTGGAGTTCTGATAATGATTAAACCACAAGGCGGCCCAGAACTCTCAGATTACTATCTCCCATGCAGTTACATATTTATTTGGCATTTATGCTGCTGTTGATGTATGATTGCACTGGAAAATGACCAAGTCTCATGTAGGATAGAAAAACACTGAAAGCTAACCAAAAAAGAAAACTATCTCGCTTCTCTTTAAATGGGCCCAGATAGGAAACTGAGCCGAATCTGAGCAGAGAATTTACTGAGAGAGGAGGAGAGGAATGATGGAGGGAGAGCGAGATGATGAGTAAGAGAGAGTGAGAGGGAAGCAGATGGCTGGAAATATAGCCTGCTAAATTATTCATCTAGACTGGAGTCTGGAGATAGATAGATGGATCGGAGCTGGCGTGGACACTTTTATTAGGATTCCGAGAGCTGTGAGGAGAGTGGTTCAAAACATCATAATTGCCTTTTGAGACTAAGAAAAATAATTGCAGCAGGTCACGGAACAACCATTTGCTAGAGGAATTAAATTGTGCAGCAAAATAAGAACAAATATTGTACGCCTACGTTAAAACAACTTTTAACGATATATAGAGATGATGTCAGGTTTGCAGGTTGTAACAATTAAGTAAAACTATCTGTCATAAAACATGCTGGACGGTCATTTTGTCTGATTCGAGCACCCCATGAGGTGATTCAGGACAGTAAGTGTTGTCTGGAAAACGGTAGGAAGCAGATGCCCTCAACAGTTTGGGTTTCAGAACAAGTTGTCTTGACATTGAGGTTGAATAAAAATGAAAAATGGCCGAGAGGGGAAAAGGGTCGGTTCGTAAAATAAGATTTGTGGTAGGCATATGTAGTGAACGTCTGCTGCTCAAAGTCCACGAGGTCCTTGAGTGAGTTCCAGGGTGTCCGAGCTTACTGAGGAATGGATGTCGTTCACCATAACTCACCTGAAAGGCTTCCCCTTCAGAGGATATATAAATTTGACTTTTTCAATAGACCATAATTTCCTTACCACTATGGCATGTCTCAAAAGAATCATTGCATTTGGACGTGTGTCTTTAAAGTGTTTGCATTGAGAATGAGACGGCGTTTGGTTTATCACTCCCTTCTGTTCTATAGTAATACGCTGTTACTGAGCTCTATTTTTCCATTAACTTTGTGCGTCACGTGCATCATATATGACTCTCCCAGATTCACAGACACACAGACACAGATGCACACACTCCTGAGTGGAGGGCCCAGGGGAAATAGAGCAGAGAGGAAGCTACGTGCCTTCGCCAAGCAAGGGCTGTCTGGTGTCATGGCAACCAGAGCAGATTACCCCACCCTCCATCAGTCAGGCAGAGAGAGAGAGAGAGAGAGAGAGAGGAGAGAAGGATGGTCACAAACACATACACACATACACAAATGTATGAGTGATACAACATCTAACATGCTTTCTTAGAGTTCTAAATGATTTGATTTTCCATCGAATACACTGGTTAAATGTGTTGCTTCTCAGCTTCTAAAAATGCATTTTTTTGTCTTTGTTTGCAGTATTGTCACTGTTAAGGAACCACGGCAGTAAACACAAAAAACCATGAATCGACAGGAGAACACAGGGAGACGGAGTGTAGAGGGAGTGAGAAAAGAAACCAGGAGGAGGGAGGGAGCTGGATGGAAAGGCGAGAGATGATGAGAGTGGTGCAGGGAGAGGTTGAGATGTGTGGAGGGGCCATAAACATATAGTAGAGCTAAATACGTCTGGGGGATATACTGTTATTAAAAGCAGTAAGGTTATACAATGAGCAGCTTTACTGTGGGGGTGGACTGTTTGCAACGTGCTAATGCATTTGACACCGCTAGAGTCCTATTGAGATGAATTTAGTGGGAGATATTTTTCTCTATGTATCTGTAGGTTAGCGCTGCAGTCTGGGAGGATGCAAGGCTGGTGGAGAGCTGCTTACAGCCACTGATGCATGGCCGCAAGAGAGGGAAAAATAGGAAAAGAAAAGAATAAGTCTGCAAGGATGTATAATAAGGTAGATTTTTGTGGCAAAGTGGGTGAAAAAAGTAAGACAGAGGGGTGTGGAATCAATAAATAGCACCAGCATGAGGAGGAAAAAGTCGAGTAACAGACTGAGGGAGGGGGAGACAGCGAAGGAGGGGGTGGGGAGAGCTGAGGTCGTTTAAGGATATCACCTCCTAAATTGACTGCGGCACAGCCATCGTTCGTAGTTACATCACAGCTACGCTCAAACTCAGGATGAACCTTTTTCCCTTTGCCTCTCTCAGCCTCTTTGTCTTTGCCAACCTTAAAGCGATTCAAAGCCAACTTTTGACCGTATGGCAATTAAGAAGAGTAGACAGAGTGTGTGCAATGGAATGTATCAGATTTTAATAGGATTCACTGGATGGGAGTAGACTGAAATCCAAGGAGCAGCTTTTCACATTCGTCTTTGTGCTACAGTCATCGTCAGCAGCAACATGGTTGTAATCAGCCTCATTAAGGCTCTTGTACACATTGTAAACAAAACAGTGCACTCATTTGAAAGGCTGTGTCGTCCACAGAGGAGCAGTCTGTGATTACAAATCAATTAGCATGGCCGTGCTACACTGAATTATAAACTACAGTTCACAAAGTAACTCAAAAGAAACACACACACAGTGTCAACTGTCTTGTGACTCTAAGGAAAAGGAGCAAAACATTAATCAGTGTTTCTATTTATTTCAAGAAATCTGACTAAATTCCCTTTTTTTTCCAGCAGCATATAGCCTCACACATTCACACTGGGTGCTGCCCAGCACAAGTGTACCACTGAGCTGCTCTAATGGAGCAGCCGGTGGTCCAGAGCCCTGCTGAAGGGCACCTTGATAACATATGTTAATGTATGGAGAAGAACTATCTTCCCTCCCTTGCTCATATTTATAGCTAATTTATGGATATAAAGCAGCAGCAGTCTCAGTCAGGAGCCTATTGGCTCTAGCTGTCACCTTCAGTCAAGTCCATTTGAAGCATTTTCACCTTCAGTGGTTACCATGACGCCTTTTCATTTAAAGGATCCAGAAATGATCAGGTAGTTTCATTAGTGATGCCATATTTGAGGCAAGATACCTTTTTCAGCTGATGCAAACATATTTACACCTGCAAGTCATTCATTCATTCAACCTTCAATCTTTAGTCTCAGAATATATTGTTGATGTAGAGGCCTATTATCTATATATTGTGAAGAAAAAAGCAACAAAAAACAATGTTGATAAAAACAATAAAATTAAGTAAATCAGTGAACATAAAACCTAAAGACAAACTTGAAAGAATCTGTATAAAACTGGTATTTAAATTAAAATGTTTTAAAAGTGTCCCACAGAGCTCTTGTATGTGCATGAATGTGTCACAAGTGAACCTGTGAAAGTACTTGTAAAATTAAATGGAAAGCAAGTGGTCTTTTTTGAAATGGAACCTGCTATAACCTGCATAATTAAGATTATGAGATTATTATAGATGAGGCAGCATTCACTGGCTTTGCATTTAAAGTTATAGATAATTAATATATCACAAATAACATAGGATATGTTTGTAAAGAAAGTGAAAAGTAAGTAGTGGACGCTTTGCCTGTTGTATGCATATCTCTGTTTCTTATCTTTGTGTTGTCATCTTGGCCCTTAAATCCCAGACCAGTCCTCACATTAAAGTGAGGACAGGGTTCCAGTTGTAAAAAGGCTGGGACATGAAAGACTGTTTATTTCCTCGTCCTCTTCACTAGTACCCCTGAGGATATTGATAGAACTATTTAAAACTACAACTAATTACTAATGGTTGTATATAGCAGAGAAGTGTTTGTTTTTTAACTGGTGACCAACAAACAATCAATCTGTTATTTTACATTTCTGACAAGGGGAAATACACTAAACAAATGTAGCTAACACTGCTCTGCAATTTCTTAGAAAATATCTGCTTCAGACATTAAAGAATCTACTACCGTATGATCCCAATTTGCATGTACTAATTTGCGTGTGCAAGCTAGAATTTTGCGTGTGGGGTTGAGCCACGGTTTGTGGGTGATTCAGTAACAATGACTGCGTAAATAACAACAGGTGCAATGTCTTGGAGACCACCTTAGGATTTTGCGTGCGCTACTGCTTGTCGTCATGGAGACAAAACGCTGGAAAAACTGCTCTGGGATATGCCAGCACTAATGGGAACAGTGTGCTCGAATAATCCAGATGTACAGAAATGTAACGTAGGAGGAGTTTTTTCATCGAAGGTATTGCATGACTCCTCCTTGTGACTGGCCCCAAATCATCCCCTAGTTCAGGGGTCTGCAACCCTGGTCCTCGAGAGCCACTATCCTGCCTGCTTTAGATGTTTCCTCTTCCAGTCCACCTGACGGTCATTATCAGGCTTCTGCAGAGCTTGATGATAGGCTCATCATTTGAATCAGGTGTGTTGGAAGCATGCAAGATAGTGGCTCTCCAGGACCAGGGTGGCGGACCCCTGCCCTAGTTCATCTAAAAGTTCTAAAATGGCGCTGCTGGGTAGGAACACCGGATTCATTTTAGAGGTGGAGGGGCCATGGGGGTTGTTTGCTGAATTGAATGACTGTCAGGTGCACATGATTTTGCCACACTGTAGCCTAATGTCGGTGCATATTTTTAAACCACAATCATCAGATCATGTGGAAAAGTTGCCTTTTGGGGGGGCATATGTCTCAATTATTCATTCTTCTGTCATTCCAAAAATATTCACAGGGTGAAAAATGTGCTCTCTGCGTCTTGTTTCAATGTTTTTGGAGTCAAGTACACCTGACTCTGTGGGGGCCTTTACAAACCAAACCCAACTACCACTTTTGACTCAATTTTTTTTATTAGTGACTCAGATTTGATAAAGTTTAAGTTTAACTACTTTTATTAAGAGTAAAAACTTTCTATCCAAGCTAATAAAGCTAAACTATTAAGATACTCAGTAAACTGGCCATATAGCTTCTTTCCTTATAATATAAAACAAAGTGACCTGTGAATACTGCTGCACAGCTATTTGTCCGTACTAGTTCTGGTTTACATGCGCAGTACGCCACTGCGCCAGCGTTCTTTCGCTCTAAAATGGGTTAAGATTAGGGTTTGGAGTTAGGGTTAGGCATCCATGCGCACTTGCATATCACTAGGCAACAGCCCACTGCGCATGTACACAGGAAGTGCCAGACAAATAGCTAGCAGCGACATGGCTCCGGGCCCAGACCAATAGCAACAGCCTATGTAATATTAATCTTCCTGCCAATTGTGAAGAGGTCTAACCCAAAACTGTCAAACGATGTCTATAAAACAAGGAAAATTTTGTTTCATTGACTCGAATGTTAAAATGTTGTACGTTCAATCAAGTTCATGCTGCTTCATTTGCGCAGATAGGGAACAAAGTTATCATTAATGTAATAGGTTGCACATAGTACAGTATGAGAAACTGTATTTACTATTACAACTGAATTCAGTGTGACATCGAAAACTGCAAAAGCTAAGGATTTATGGAAGGATGTATGATTTCAAATGGTCTTTAAACACCTCCTGTGTTAAATATTGGTAAATCACTAAAGTAGCCTACTTACCATCACACCAGTTGGCTGAAGCTGTATTAAACTGTCTTTTATGTTTTTGTTTTTTTTCCCCATAGGGCAAACCAAGGCAGCAGCCAGGAATCCACAGGAGATGCCTGGTAGTAATGTGTAAGTACTGATACAATGTACATAGTAATGCAGATAAAAGCAGAGTAAAGGATAGAGTTGAAGGTTGAAAAGGATACGCAATGCACAGTCAAGTGAGCTGCTACAGTATGTCTGAGCTATTGTATGGTAGTGAAACAGTAAACAGTTATTCATTTCATGAAATACAGTGACTGAAATGTAACCTATATATCAGCAGATAAGAGTCTGACAGAAAAAAATCAGGTTTTAAATTGGGACAAATAAGACAAAGAGTTGTAAGAGTGAATAAAATAAAACTGTGCACGCACACACACACACACACAGTTTAGTGGCATTGAAAGAATAGATGCTTCCAAACAAGCGGATCAATATAAGAATGTCTCCAAACATGCCCTTTTGTCCACATAATTTTATTTGACCCCACATCATATTTACATAAAACTCATAAAATGTCCCTAAATGATGAAATGACTTCGATGGAAACAAAACTCACCTAGTACTGTAATTGTAACAATTCATGGTGTTTCACTTAATCCTTTAGCATCCTTTAGAATTCCATTCTTTATTTTAACTCTGTATAATCAAACTGTTTGATTATAAGCTAAATCAATTGAACAGAGAATATTTTATAATCTATGAATGCTTAGGAAGAGAAGAGAAGCTGTAATGCAATTTAACATTTCACATACCAAATAATAATAAGTACATTCTGAACATAGAATTAATGTTTTGTTTTTTAAGTTTAATGTTTATATAATTGTATATATAATGGTATATAAGTACCTCTGCCAAGAAGGTTGTGTTTTCATCGGGGTTTGTTTGTTTGTTTGTCTGTTATCAAGATAAGTTATGGATGGATTTGGATGAAATTTTCAGGAAAATGTTGTTACTGGCACAGAGAACAAATTATTACATTTTGGTGGGGGGTGGGGGGTGGGGTCTGTGCTCTCCGAGTGCTTTTCTAGTTATGTATATAATTAGTTGGTCTAAAATTGCCCATAGGTGTGAATGTGACAGTGATTGGCTGTTCGTATCTACATGTGAGCCCTGCGATGAACTGGGACATGTCCAGAGTGAACCCCACTTTCACCCATAAGTAACTGGAATAGGCTCCAGCACTCCTGTGACCCTTTCGAGGATAAAGTGGTTCAGAAGATGACTGACTGACTGTATGTATAGAAAGCACAGTGTACAAAAATAATTTGCACTTGAATTCTCCCCCACAGAACAGACATTAAAACTATCACTACTTACATAAGATAAGGACCAAGTGCATGAAATAATAAATATCTGTAATAAAAGTACAGTGTCTTACAGCCATAGTTGCACCTAATGTCAAATATTATGACTTTAGAATGCCAGGGGAATACAGCATATACCTAATGTGAAGCTTGCGAGTAGTTTCTAAGATCTACTTCCTACTTGAATCTGCTCTAATCTTCATGTTGCCATAGGGGAGCCTCTTTCTGTACTCTTTCTCTGATAACATGCCACACATAGTGAAAGGACACATGCTGAGCACTGAGATCTATTTTACAATAATATATCAATTCAAGCATCACAAATCTTCCTTTTTTGTTTCTTTTAAATTTACAGTTAAACATTCCTCTCATCACCGTTGGTGGACATGACCCATATTTGAGCTGCTTTCTCTGAGGCTACTGTTTGAAAACCTGTGCCAATAGTTGTGTATTAAATATACACTAGAGCAGTTTGAAGGGATGAGAATGTGAAAACATCAGGTTCCTGTGTCTCCCTTTATGTCTGTGTCCCTGTGTGATGCAGCTGTTAGCGTTCTTTGGTCATCACCCTATAAATACAGCAGCTGACTGATGGAGCCCGCAGCTGTCGGCTCTCCCATCAAACATAATGTACACACACATTCAAATCTGCAAAAACACATGCACTGTGTTTGTTGTCGTTCACCTATCTCTGCGTCAAGGCAAGTCAGAAGGTACACACCCAGCACTTTTTTGCCTTTTGTTCTCCCGAAAACAAACCGGAACAATTATACTGACACCTGGTTTCCACTGATTCTAAGTGCATGGTTTTTAGGTTGGTTTTTTTTGTTGTTGTTTTTTTTAAGTCTCACATCTCAAACTTAGTGTTTTGTAGGCCTGTAATGATACCCAAATTTTTGGTTCGGTACGTTTTCAGTTTTGAAAACCATGGCTCACTTTTTTTTTTTTTTTTTCCAGTTCAGTATGGGAAGAAAGAAAACCCCTCAAAATGTCTCTAATGCATTTATTATGAATTTTTGAAGATTCTCCTCCCAGGTTTTGGAGACAAAAGAATGTAGAAAAACAAAAATAATGTAATTCTCATATCTCAAACTTAGTGTTTTGTAGGCCTGTAACGGTACACAAAATTTTCGGTTTGGTACGTTTTTGGTTTCAAAAGCCATGTTTTTTTGTTTTTATTTTTTTTGGTTCATTTATGGGAAGGAAGAAATCCCCTCAAAATGTCTTTAATGCATTTATTATGAATTTTTGAAGATTTTTCTACCAATTTTTGGAGACAATAGAATAAAGAAAAACAAGAAAAATAAAATTTTGTTGCTATGAATAAAATAAAATAAAATAAAATATTGTGTGTTTTTTAATGTATTTTGAACATTTGTATTATACTTTTCCCTGAAAGCTAGTTTTAAACAAACAACAAAAAACAAATCACAGTTCTGTCAGTTCACATTCTGCATAAAAATATAGTAACAACAAAAAAATTCCACATGAAGTGCAACATTAACAAGAGGGCAAACTCGTATTCTCTTTTAACAAACTTAAGAGCAAGAT
>JAPTMW010174566.1:2500-10257 GCA_029822955.1 Ostorhinchus angustatus
TTTAAGGAAAGATGTTAAATGAAGCTGTAGACAGTTAGTTGAGTTCTCATAGTTCCCCCTCTATCCATTCTTGTATGTTTCATATTACTCCTTTTGTGTGTCTTTTCCAAGGTGCTCCTCATTGGATGTGTGTTGTTTTGAGACTGTGCAGGGTCTGAGCTGCAAAGAAACATCTGGATACATCAAATGGAATCTTAATGTTGATGTAAGAGTTAAGAAGTACCAAAACATTTTGATGACACATTTGAAGCTAGACTGAATGTTTAACATATTCTTTGATGACACAGGGTTGCTTGTCAAGGTACCCTTGATATCGAAAGATAGGCTACAAGCAAAAATACAAATGCTTATCAAACTGACATTTTGTTGTGTGTTCTAGCTTGGGTTTTCCAAAGCTTAGCAGAGCGGTGGTGCGTGTGAGGAGACTGGCAGCTCAGCTCAGCAGAGCAACCATGGCTACAAATAGTGAGAGCTCCAGTCCGTCCTGGGCAGCCAATGGAGAGGCTCCCACTGCAGCTATTGTCATCATTGGAGATGAGATACTCAAGGTAATTTAGTGTTGATAGATATTTTGGTTTGTATGGCTTTCAAGATGTGTGTGTGGTTTGACAATATATCAAAGAGAATTCTTGAAGGTTTCTTGATGAGAATGTCAAAAAATCCTTTTTGTTTTTTGAGAACAAAATCTATTGCTTTGAAGGCATGGGATTTTATTAACCTATATACTATGGCACAACCTAATTCATTAGTATGCCTCAGCTCTCTGATTTGCTATGCACTCCATGAGTCACATGTCATATGTTAAAGAGAAACCCCATGATAGTTATATGATGGGTATTTGATGTGGCAGCTGCGCTTGGTTTTAAAATTAGTTCATCATTTCTTGACTTGACGTGATCATGATTTAAACATAAGGTCCTTGATTTTTGTCCAAAGTCACGTCTCAACTCAACAATACGCTCATGGTCCGACCCTGAATTCTGTAAAAAAAAAAAAAAAAAAAAAGACCTTGAAGTCATTGCTCAGTCCTTGAATATGAAATCCATGTAAGAATAGGAATGGGGATTGAAACTTAATGCATTATTTCTTTTCATCTTTTGTCTCTCAGGGTCACACAGTGGACACCAACAGTGCCTTTCTGACACGCGCGTTAAGGAAGCTTGGAGTATCTGTACAGCGCATAACTGTCATACCAGATGTACAGGAGGTCATTTCCAAAGAGGTGGCCCTCCTTTCGTCTCAGTACACACACCTCATCACCTCAGGTGGCATAGGCCCCACTCATGACGATGTCACTTTTGAGAGCATTGCCATGGCTTTCCAAGAGGATCTGTATCCCCACCCAGAGCTTAGCAAGTTGGTGGAAGAATTCTTTGGGGCAGTGGATAAAAATAGTGCTGCTATGAAGCTGGCAATGGTGCCTCGTTCAGCCAAACTCAACTATGGAACAGACCCTCAGACGGGAAAACCTCTCCGCTATCCAGTGGTGAGTAAAAACTTCAGACTAGGAACTTGTATTTATCATATGCCGTGGATCATGAAACACTCATTTAAATTAAATTACAAAGTACCCACCGCTATTTTAGGCAATGTTTCATTGTGTTACATCACCTTCTGGCCTTATTTCACATTAACTAACAAGTAACCAAAGACGGAGTAAAAACATCATACTTGCACAGTTTGTTTAAACTTGTGCAGTCGAGTCAAATATCATATCATAAAGCGCAATGTGTGAACTACCATCTTATGTAACAGTGTATTCAACTAAATATAACACTAATTGTAACATAATGTAATTAGAAACTGAAACAGAGACCTACCCCATGTAACATACCTTTTATTTGCCTTTTAATCACCACCTGCTTAAAAAAGTAATTAATACTGTACTAAATTATGTACAATAGTCACCACCAAGAGTAACTAGGTTTGTTCCATTATCAAAACATCCAGGGTAATTTTACACCTTATGCAACTTAGACAAAAGAAAGAAGATGCACTATACAGCATCTGCTTGCCCTATATGATCTTCCAAATGAGATGGAATGTCCTCTTGGCATAAAAAATGGCACATGTTGTTGATGTCATTGCACTCCTCAAGTCATCAAGTATCAGTTGTTTCTGAAACAGATTGGGAGAAAAACATAGATTATCTGTTCCAGATTTTTTCATTGTAAATGATTTTCCCACATTTTTTCAGGTCAGTGTACATAATGTGTATATCTTTCCTGGGATTCCGTCTCTGATGGAGAGGGCCTTTAATGGGCTGGAGCATCTTTTTGCTGGATCAGGGACCACTTTTCACACACGGGAGGTAAAATCATAAGCACTTTTGATTATGAAAAAATGTTTTCAGCTTGAGATAAA
The DNA here is from genome assembly GCA_029822955.1 of Ostorhinchus angustatus. Classification (NCBI taxonomy): domain Eukaryota; kingdom Metazoa; phylum Chordata; class Actinopteri; order Kurtiformes; family Apogonidae; genus Ostorhinchus; species Ostorhinchus angustatus. The sequence continues at coordinate 4,865 of JAPTMW010174566.1, forward strand.
TCTGGTGTCTTCTCAAGAATTAAACTTCTATGAAAATATGTTATTAAGTGCCATAGTATTTGCAGCCCTGATTTGGAACGTAATAAATCATCAAAGCAAAAATGTAGTGAAATGTTAAAGTTTTTCTCATTTTGTAAAACATGCATTTAATTTTTGTAATAGTCCTTTCTATTTTCTCACACCCTCCCAGCATATTAAAAAAGAGTACTCTTCTACAGTATACATTTTCCACTGTCAGCAGGCATCCCAATAACAATGGGCCTGCTACCTAAATTGGCAAAGGCAAATGTGAAGAATTCTATATTTAAAAAATACAATAAAAGTAACTGGTGACTTGTTTTTTTAGGTGTTTGTGGATGCAGATGAGGCTGCGATTGCCCCTGTGCTGACCAAACTGCAGGCTGGCTGGGGCAGAAGGGTGGCTCTGGGTTCCTACCCTGATTGGCTGAGCAACTACCACAAAGTCAGGCTGGTCCTGGACTCAAACAGCCCGGAGGAGGCGGACAGTGCCCGGGCGCAGCTGCTTGATGAGCTGCCTAAGGGCAGCGTGGTGCCTTTAGTCACTGACCCGGTGTCGATTGCTACTGCGGAGGTGTACACACTGGCCAACAGTGGTGAGGGGGAGGCTGAGGGCACAAATGATTGTTAAACTCTGTCAGTTTAATATAAAGTGAATATTGCAAGGAACTCTTTCACTTTACACAGGTACTGGGAGCAATAAAGCAAGCAAAGAGATTAAAGTAATTATAGCTGTAAAATCATAGTGGATTATAAAAAGAATATAACTGGCATGAGACTGAACAGAGAATAGAATGTGGATTAATAACTAAGAAAAGACAAAGCAGATATTTTTACTCCGAATGTGACAGAAATGAGGCATTATTTAAACTCTGCCGAACAAAATGTGACTGCATTCCCTGTAAAACATCGTTATACTGTGGATTTCATTTCCCACAGGCACACCTTTAGGTGAGAAAGTCACGTCTGCACTGAAAACTATAGAGGCTGCACTGGATCAGTATTCAGCAGAGGAGGTCTGCGTTGGCTTCAATGGAGGCAAAGACTGCACAGCGCTGCTCCATCTCTACTATGCAGCAGTAAAACGGTAACAAGAAAGGCTAAGGAAAGACTGTGCAATTAGAACATTTAAGGAGAAGAATCATTTAATCAGCACAAAACAAATGACTTGAGAGAAAAGGAGTTACCTCTTAAAGATCATTGCATCAAATAAGGAGTTAGTGAAGAAAAAAGTTGAACATGGAGCAACAAGATTCAAAACATCTGAGGATTGGACAAAGATCTGTTCGTTAGATTTTCTTGGCTTGTTTTGGTCAGAGAATGGGAAATGTGATAAAGATTCCAGGACTTGTACTCTACCCTTTTAAAAACAAATGCTGCTGCTTTTTTCTCTGCTATCTCTCAGGCGATATCCAGATGGTAAAGACAAGGTGAAAGCTCTGTATATCCGTATTGTCTCCCCATTCCCAGAGATGGAGAGATTCCTCCAGGATACTATGAAGAGGTGAGTCATTCATCTATCTCATAGTCAAATATACGTTTCTATACAGCAGGTGTCCAAGTCTTCAAATTTTCATTGCATTTATGTACGGGAGATTTATATTTTGAGTTTTGACACAATGGGCCTCAAATGATGTATTAAATTTCCCATATGTTTTCTTTTAAGACAATTAAGAGAAGTCAACTCTAGGTCCACCAAACTTATTTAACCATCCATATTTACTCCAACCCTGGTGTAATGAATCCCTCTTGATCACTAAGTGGAGGTGCGATGGGCTGTCATCAGCATAGGTTAACCTCTATAAGAGTTGGCAGATATGCTGGTACATTCGTAAAAATTTGAGCAATGCCACCAAAAAAAGATTACAAGAAAAAGCTGCTTCAGTGAAACTGATGTACTGTTAAACAAACTTAAGCAAAGTAAACAGGATTTTTTTCCCCTGGGCATCACCACACTACAAATCACAATCTGAATAGTAACTCAAAGTAAAGTAAAAATGGTTTGAAATGAAAACGGAAGCAGAAAATCGCATTGCACAGGCCATGCTTTCCCTGATGACAAGTGGAGGAGGACAGGAGGAGGTGGCGGTCGTGCAAATAGACCTAAGAATTCAAGAAATAATTGGAGAGGTGGCACTGACAGGCGTCCACTCAGATGCTCCACCTGACAGCGATGCTGCTCCAGACGCATCAATTTCTGAAAACCCCCGACACATGCAATATCATCCAATTGTTATTATAGTCCTGGGATCAGTGGACCAACAGTATGTCTGATGGCCAAGAATTTAATTATCCAGGCATTATAATAGCTCTAAAAATACATGCAACAATGGCCTACATTTAGAATAGTCTTGTGTTTTATATTCATCAAATGTAAAACATGTGTTTCTTTGCATTGGAAAAATAATCTGTAGACTGTGAAAACAAGAAGGGCATAAATATGAAAACAATTGGTAAATCTTAGAAATCAATGAATACAAACAAAACAAGGAACACAAAGAAAAATGTAATGAGGCCAAGTGGATTAGTTTGCTTCCACTCCAAGTGTTTTTTCAAGGTTTATCAAAAGTGTAGTCATTAAGATTTGACTAAACCACCAAACCTCATGTTGGACTTTTCCACAGTATTTGTTTTTCATTGTCCCTCATATAGATATGACCTGGAGCTGTTCTCTGTGGAGGGCAGTATTCGACAAGCGCTGATCGAGGTACAGGAGAGGAGACCGGAGCTGAAAGCCGTCCTGATGGGGACCCGGAGGAGTGACCCCTACTCACACACACTCACACCCATGTGTCCCACTGACCCTGGTTGGCCGGCCTACATGAGAGTCAACCCATTACTAGTAAGACGAACACACATAACACAACAACACTAAGAGCATCCTGTAAATACATGAAATTCAGTTAAGGCTTGATGTTTAACACAGCAGAGTTATACTCACCAGTTTTTAAGTACATGTGACTCTTAAAGGGACCGTACATTAGATTTCAGGTGGTTCGAATTAGCACTATAAATGATTGTGTGTGTTTGCAGTGTAGTTCTCCAAAATCAGTTGTTGCAGGTTTTCTAAGAGCACCTGCAAACTTTAATTATATAATACAGAAAAACTACCATGGAATCCCATTTTTATAAAGTCACAGTGCTGCTGGAGAAGCTGCTTTTTTTTTTTACTGGTAATAAAACATGCTTCACCCTACTGCACCTAATATTTTTGTCGTCTTGACTCAGGTTTTCTTTCAGATCTCTGGGGTTTAAATGAACTATCACAACACCTGCACAGTTAAATGAAATCCCGTTGCCCTTCAGAAATACTACGTTCATGCACCTGAAATAATAACTTGCACTGAATATTCTGCCCTCCTCACACAGGATTATTAGGAAAAGGCTTCCTGTGGTCATGGAAAACCTACAAAATGGGATTTTTAGAATCTTATTGTCCTGGAAAAGTCATTTGACAAAACTGAAAAAAAGAAAGCAGGCTTGTCAGATTTAGATGAGGAAAGAACTTGTGGGGTGCTGAAACCATGATAATTGAATGTTTTTTTCTTGAATATAGCCTCATGTTGCTTTTCCCTTGTGGTTGTTACAAGAGGAGCATGGCTGTAATTGTTTAAGAATAAGCTGGGGAGCTCGATGTTTTCTGTCTTGTAAATTTGTGCATGCGCTGTGCACAGCCTTGTGCCGACGACTGCAAAGTAACTTCAAAGAAAAACCATGCAAACACAGTAAATAATTGATACACACCATAGCTTGTTTGAGCAGTTATATCACAACTTCTTGGGCAAAAAAGTGTTTTCTACTCAAGCTTTTCTGAAATGATAATACAGTTTTAATTTTGTATTACTCCGTCATTTCAGTTTTCTCTGATTCTTGAATGCCAACGCCAGACATTGTCACCCTGCTGTTTCTATAATAAAGGGCTACGTAATGACAGTGGATATGGAAATAACTGACAATTAGAGAAGGAAGAAGGTTGTTTAATTCTTAAACAGTAATGAACTACAATACACTTCTGTTCATGAACTTTCATGAAGTTTTGGAATGATCTGGGAAATTATATTATGGGAAACAATGAAAAGTGTGTTCATGTAGATACGTTGGTAAATGAATTCTGTTCATTCATAAATCATATCTGAGTTATGTGTTGAGTTGTAGTTTGACTTTATTAAGCCAAAAAAGGTAAATAATGAGCATATTTTACATACATTTAGAAAACGGTCTTAATGGAAAACATCTATATACATCTCAGTTGCACTACTTCCTCTATATTTATTTGTAATACTTGACAGTTACCACTGCACTCATTACTGAACACAACACCTGTATATTCTGCACATTTTCCATTGATATTGGACTTTTGTTTGTGTCAGTGGCGGCTGGTGAAATTATTTTTTGGTGGACACAGTATGTAAGTCAGTTTTCAGCTGCACCATAACCACAGATTACCACTAGGATACACCAAAGTACATGCACCACTATTTACAATATAAATTTACATTAGAATACAAATATATAGCATCTATTTTCAGTCAGTTATTTTTTAGATGTAAATTTCACCTGTCTATCCTTGAAACATGCACATTTTTCTATGACTGTTGTTGAAGTCAGGCCTGTCCCTGATAAGTGTCTTTTCCACTGATTGTATGGTCAATACATTGAGACCAAGGTGGAAGGTAGTGCGAGTAGATCACTTCGTATTAAAAAAAGAGAAAATCAGCGTAAGGGTTAAAAACATATCACTGATACCACTGGTAACGGGACTCGACCCTGCCTCCCTGCACCACTGAACTATCCAGCTGTTTGCTCGTAGCTCAGTAGTAGAACTTACGGACCTATTCGCTGATTCCATTTCTGAGGAAGGTCTTGATTCTTTTCGGGATGTGATATTTACTCTTGTGGGAGGTGCTTTGGTACAATTTTTTTTTATCACTTGCACATTAAATGACCGAAAACATTTTAAAACTACACTTGAATGCGGATTATACACAGTACTTAAGGGCTGTATCATGTATAGCTCTATTATTTAAATATTCATGTTTTTGTAAAATTATTTTAGGTAATTCCTTTCATCTTCTTAGTCATGTGAGACAGGTGAGGCAGTGCTCTAGCGCCCTCTGTTGATGAGCTGCCACTGTTTTGTGTTGTATGTGTGCGTGCGTGTGTATTTTTAACTTGACTGATTTTTATATTTTTATTCTTAACTGCGTTTATAATTACTTTCTGTATTTATTCTGGACACTTTACAGAGCATTAAAACAAAATTTGGTTGCACTGTACAGTTGTATTTTTGTAATGACGATAAAGCCTATTCTATTCTATTCTATTCTATTCTATTCTATTCTATTCTATTCTATTCTATTCTATTCTATTCTATT
>JAPTMW010174654.1:0-10257 GCA_029822955.1 Ostorhinchus angustatus
AAGCCACCATTACATTTGCTGATATAAGACAGTCATCATATATAGTGTTTTTCAGTCTCTGTAGTATACTACATGTACACAAATGGAATATTCAGGAAACGTGTAAATAGTATAAAAATTTTAAAACAATTTCAGAAAAAACAAGTATTATTGAAGCTAAGAAAACAATAAAATACAGGCCAGGTGTAAAACAAAATGCTGCACATTTCTGAAGTAAGCTTGGTATAATATGCCACAAGATTACTGAGAAAATGTCCATACAGTTGATCCATGCGAGTTCCATATATCATATGGAATTTCTTTTATCAAGAAAATACAGCAAAAGAAAAAACAGAAATATCTGCCCAAATAAATAAAGGCCACCCCAAATACTAACTTAAGCCTGTTTAGGACATGCAGTTCAATTGTTAATGCATGTATTTCCTGCAATATCTTAATATACAGACTGAAAAATACATATGAATGTTCATTACAACTCAGCAAAGCAAAACTAAAGGCAGATTAAGACTTTTACACACTGCTGAATGTAAAATGTCTTTGTGTTGTTAATAGAACTGCTCCAATGACTTCTCAGGTCAGTGAGCAAACAGAAAAATAAACCTTTTTCTGATTCAGTCGCAGCAATTATATTCTAAAAACATAAATACACATAACTACACCGTCTCTTTTAGATGCTAAATATAGCTGCATTTCTGTTCAAGGCGATCAAATGAAATATGTGTATGTGTGTGCTTTACCCAGAGTCTTGTCTCTCAGACAGAACTGTACAGCAAGTGAGAAGAGTAGAAAGAGGAGAGAGCTAAACAACCAGAGTTACTTCATTTTTTTTGCATTGTTCCGGCTACACATGGTTTTACTGGGTGTAGGTATACAATCATTATTCAAAGATCAATGCCCAGAAACAGCAAAACAAGAAGAAACTAGATAATAAAGGGAGAGAGGGTTTTTATTGTGAGGCTATTTTGGGGGAATATGTTACATACTTTGCCTTTAAAGGACTATCACTGAATGGATTGAAGAGGTTTTTAACAGTAATCAGACCACTACTCTTACTTCATTTTATTACCTTTTAGCAGCTTTCCTCTTGAGCTAATGCAACTTGTATTTCTGTATGTAAATATATATATGTATGTCTTTGTGAGAGTTCTTCTTTTTTAACAGTAAAATCAGTAGGTTTTTGCTGCTATGCGCACATCATTAACATCCCTACCAACACAGATATCTTACTAATGCAGGCACAGTGCAGTCAAGAGAATGGGAGACAAAGAAACCAAGATTTATTTTCTCTGCTTCGCCAGTGCCACCTGGGGCAGCAATCAACAACCCCTCTACTGCCTATTAGATACTGCTTTCACTGCAATCAGTATCCACCAAGGCGCACGCACAATTCAACACTGCATAGTAGCCGATCTGTGTGCACGTTCCAATGGCGAGGAGTCAGACCTTTTTCGCATTTTCACACCACAACATAAGGACGATAACACACGGAGATAAGCACTTTAAAATTCATTAGGGGGCCTCCTGAGAAAACACATCCAGCTGAGTCTGACTAGAAAGCTCTGCAATGTGTCACTGGCTAATGGTTTTTTTTTTGTTTTGTTTTTTTCAGTGGCAAGGTGCCACTGAAAAACACCAGGCTTCCATAGTATGGGGAGGTTTTATGTAAATATTTATGCACATTATCTGCTCTTCCTCCACACACAGTATCAATTCTATTTGTTTTGACTTGTGGGCATAGAGATTAAGATATGAAGAGATAGAGAATGATGAAAGAAAGAACTTAAGATGCAGAAAGAATGGGCTGAATATAGTGAAAGTTAGACAGAATCAAATAAAATGAAAAATAAAAGAAAAAGTGGGCCAGAAGAGTGCAAGGGTAAAAGTGTTAAAGAAAAATAGAGGAAGTAAAGACAGCCGGAGGAGATATCCCGAGTTTACCTTCGGTGGGGTTGATAGCCTCTGGTAAATGATCCCATGGGAGGGTCCAGGCAGGGCAAGGATGGGGAGCGAAGACTGCCTCAATGCCATTTTCCTACAAGAGGAACACACACACGTTACCATAGAAACCCCTCCACAGCCTTGAGATTGTATAGGGCGATTGGTAGTAATGAAACAATTCAAAGAACTGCTCTTGATCAAGTCCTTTGTTACCTGGCTCACAGTGAGCCATTAGAAAGCTAAAACCAGTTTAGTGCACTTATTATTCTCTCCAGAGAGAACAAATGTTTTACTAGTACAGTACACTTTCTGGCATGTCTAAAATACTTTATACAAGAACAAGATAAACATGGTAAATTTAGGCAGACAAGGACTCGGTTCCTGTAAACATTTTCTTTGTCTGCCCACTTGCTTTGCTGAAAGATTTTCAAAAGAGTCTATAAAGATAAGAGTGAGTGACTATTGTATGAAACAAATACATGAAAAATATATACATATACTGAACTCACTGTAATAATTTCTGACAGCTACAGAAGTAGCTCTAAATGACTGCTTTTAAGGATTGATCACTTGGCTACAAGCCTATAAACAAAAAAGCACCTATATGTTTTAGTGCTGTATGCAATGTATATTATATAATAGATTACACACTTTCTTTACTTAAGTCTCTTTTTATTGGACATTTTTTATTTAAGAACATAGAGAAATAATAACACAGCAATATAGACTGACTAGAACATCCAAAAGTAAACAGACCACCTTGTTTGAGGTGAGACTGAAAACCAAATCCAAATTATAAATCAATCAAGTGGTGTCAGGCACAACAAACCCCGCCCCTCGCAAATATTTTACCTGATTTGTCCTATCTCATATCATTGCAAAAACACATTTTTGGTGACCATGACCTTTGACCTACATTCACCAAAATTTAATGGGATCTATTCTGGACCACCTGGCACCTTTCCTGAATATTTAATGGAAATTGATCCAGTAGTTTTTGCATAAAGTTGCTGACAAACAAACAAACAAAACGAACCAAAAACAATACGCTCGCCTCCCCTTTGGGGGACTGGGAAACAATTGAAATTGCCATTGGGAGTGGAAACGAAATGCAACTAGCAGATTACTGTAAACGGATTCAGGAACTGTTTCCAGTACCTTTCACATTTTTCTGAAGAATGTCTCAAAGACAAAGTTAAACTCTCCATAACACAGACTTCATGTATTATTACTGTCCATTCTGTATGTGTTGGTGGCTCTTCATTCAGCCATTTGCAGGTTATAGCCTTCTTGATAGATATTATTCATTTTCTAATAACCACTAATACCTTTACAATGTTTGTATTCTCACTTATTACTGGGGCAATTTGTAATTTTGTCACTCTAACAACAGTATGATGAGAGAAATATGTAATAAAAATATTAGTATACCTGCTATCACAGGATACTGGTGCACAGAAGATGGGGAGTGGCGTTACTATGACTAACAGAAACTAAGACTAGAACTACAGCCATCAAAAAATTTGTTAGCGAATTGAAATAATTAATTTTTCAAAAACTGATTCTGTTGAAAGTTACCACCTTATAATTGACATTAGATTGCCTTTAGGTAAATTTGATGCTGAAATCTCAATGCATTCTTCATATAATGCGATTACGTGGTTGAATGGACAGACAGACAACAAAACGATTACAATAACCCTTCAGGCCAAAGTTGGCCAAGGGGTAAAACCTATCAGTAAAACTAAATAACACTCAAATAAAACTAGGCAGTTCCTCAAACTGAAAAGAGAAAAGCAAAATTTACTCACCAAGTCAAATCTGAAAAATCATATAAAAAAAACATTTCAAAACTATAATAACTCTGCTGGAGGAAGTCTGAATTTATAATCATTCACAAGGAAGGCCAAGTATCCAACTGGGGACCAATGAGACTTAAGTGAAGGTTAACCTCAAGCATAAGTTTGCAGAGAAGCAGACACAGACTCTCTGTAACACTGGTTTCTGGAGCACAGGTTTTGCAGTAAATCCTCCTTCCAGCAGAGAATCTAGGAGATCCCTGTACTTCAGTTCTAATGATCCAGATAACACACTAAACCTCCTCTTTGGAAACCCCTATTTTAACCACAATCTTCGGTTAAACTGCTGTCTAGCCTTGAGCCCATCTGTCAGATGAACTGTCAGTCACTTGGGGAAAAAAAGCTAATTTTAAGCCTTGAATTTTGTTGGTGAGGACAGTCTTTTGTTTACATTTTTTTCCTCTTCAGCTTATTGCACAGGCACTTTGACTGGCACGCATCAGTGTGTGTTAACTGAAGTGAGAAAAAGGCTGAGTTTATGGGGCATATATATGGTCTATAGTGTAGTGAAATGAGCCCGCTGTCTCTGTTTAGTAGCATTGAAGGATCGTGTGTCACGGTGTCAGCCGGCAGACCTTTCTGTCTCTGTGTACTTGCCTTGGGACACACCAAATCATATATGAGAACGCGCACACACACATATAGGCAGCTTGGCCAAGACAACACAACAGCTGCATTGCAGACATGATGGTGGCGACACGCAGCCATCCTTGTAATCCCTCTAGGCGGAGAAAGAATGGTGGCCATTGTTTGTGTGTGCGCTGCACTCAGTCCTCTCAATGTTAATGTCTGATTTCAACCTGCCATCAAAACTGTCATTTGTGCACGTCTGTGCTTCACTGCATTTCATCCGGCAACATGGCATATTCAAAACACATCCAGTCCTGACCACCCAGCTCTCAGTCTGCTCCAAACTCAGTCTCACTCTTTTATTCCTATCTCTCCTTCCTCTCTTCCCTTCACTTGATATCGTATTATTATAGACAGTTAGCCAGCAGGAAATCACAGAAATATCTATGCAGAGAGAGTAGAGTAATAAAGCCCACGGAGAAGTCTGATGGCTCAGGAGTTTGAGGTTAGTTAGGGCTGAGGAGACAGTCTCTTTCTGAACAGCTGGGCCTGCTTATCTCCTGCTAGAAAAGCAAATCCAGAAATGTTCCAGGAGTGACATTTGGTCTGCTGCGGAGCTAAGACAGCAGAATTACCAGTGCTTCCTGTAGCAACTGCATTTTAATAGTGTGGACACATTTATTCTAGTCTTGTGACATGTCTTGCACCTCAACACTAAAATGTTCAGCAATTACTCTAAATTACTCAGTCTGGCAATATAACTTTGGATTGGTTTCATTGTTTTTACTGCACCTAAAAGGATAAGTCAAAGATGCACTGTCTGCAATAAAGCAAAAGGGTCTGCTGAGAACACTGAGGTATGCATTCTTATAATGCACTGCAGGCAGAGAAAACTCCTCTTACTAACATACATTGTGTTATTCAGTAAAGAAAAATACTTTTGTGTTTAGGAGGAAAAAAAGCTTTGAGAACAGCATGTACCTTAAATTTGGAGGTGCTGGCAACTACAGATCAGGACAAAGGAGCCACAGGTGTCTGGGGTACTGAGTGCATTAAAAGGTTTGAGGGTGTAAGTATGTAATTTAGTACTGTATAAAGGTTTGCCAGTAAAATTAAATGTAAAGTTGTAAAGTGCTATACAATCCTAAGCCCACATGGGGATATCACACACACACACACACACACACACACACACATATATACATATATATATATACTGCTCAAAAAAAATGAAAGGAAAGCTTAAACAACACAATGTAACTCTAAGTCAGTCACACTTCTGTGAAATCAAACTTTCCACTTAGGAAGCAACACTGATTGACAATCAATTTCACATGCTGTTGTCACATTAAACTACATAAAGAACAAAGTATTTAATAAGACTATTTCATTCATTCAGATCTAGGATGTGTTATTTTAGTGTTCCCTTTATTTTTTTGAGCAGTGTATATATGCATGTATGTAGAGTTTTTACTGATTCCACGCTGGGATAATTATGTTACGCCCATAGAGGGTGAAATATATAAATCCTTTCTCATCTCATTCTGAGAAACATTGTTCTTAAACCTTTCAATGATTTTCTCCTTCATTTGTGCACAATTCAGTGTTCTACAGCCCATCTGTGTTCCTGAAAGAATAAGGCTTGCCACAATACTGCTTTTGCACCAAAGTATGATTATAGTAACCCATTCACGTGAGCTGCTTCCAATCATATCATTGTTTAAAGTCTTTACCTTATCACTTGTCCTAAATTGATCCTGTTCCAATGTTTTTTCCAATTTGGAGTTGTGATTTGTCTGGACTAATAAGTGCATTGTTGTACAAAGAACATCAATGGGAATAGAATTACACTTCTCAAAACCTCTAAACCATCCACTTAAACATGAGGAGCACTTTGTTACAGAGTTAATGATTTAGTCACCAGCAAAAAGATGACAAAGATGAAAAAACGAATACTGCAACTTCCAAAGTCAGGCTAAAGTCAAAACATTAACTCAGAGCTACACTCTTGAAGACAAAATCAGCAGAAAATGGAACCATGAAATTAAGGGGATAATGGTTAACAACCAGTTGGAGCCTCCAAACCCTTTATCTGGGCTGTGAAGGGACAGCTCTTTAATTTACTTTCAGTGTATGTGTGTGTTAAAGCAAATATGTTTGGAGACCAGAGAGGAAAAGTACAATGAGAATTAAGGAAGTAAAAGTAATAATTTACTTGGAGTTTTGTCATTGTGGGCCTCGGGCCACCAACAAAAGGCAGCTGTGTGGTCATCTCCTGGTGTTCATGCTCCAGTTGGCTGGCTGGAATGTCTTCTATCGAGGGCCCAGGGGGACTCGATAAAGAAGGGATGAAGAATGTTATCCCACAAGCCTTGGCCGCTCGGAGTACTCCAGGTACCTCTTGGACACGGCTGTACCAACGCAGCAGGTGGGAGAGTCGGTACAAAGCGCCCACAGCATGAGCTTGGATAGAACCCTGTCAGAGGCAAAAAACAAAAAACAAAAACAGGATGAACATGAAAGGGGAGAAAAAAAAAGAAAGGAAATATTGATTAAGTGATCCATCAGATGAGTCATCTTCAGTGGAGCTACATATGAGGTTCCACCAAAATTCACTCATTACATTCATGGGCAGATACACACATAAAGGGCAACCCAAAAATAATAATAATAATTGTATATATATATATATATATATATATACACACACACACACACACACACACACACAGCTGGCAGGTGAGAGGACACAAACAAAAACAGACACAGTGTGCAAGTGTGTGTGCAAAACATAAGAGAGGACACAGACAGATAGCATGAAGGGGCAGTGATGAGTACGACAAGTGGTGGAGTGCAAAGGATCCGTCGTGGCTGCATCTGTCCTGGACAGAGATGGCCGTTAAGAGGAGACACGCTACACTGAGTGTGAAACTGGAAACCGCTGGAGCACAGCTGACTACTAAAAGCCTCATTGTGAGAACTTCAGTTCATTCCCACAGTCAAGGGATAGTTGGAGTCAGCTGAAGGGTGAAATGGAGGTGGAGACCCACTTCACTGCCTAACAGTGTAACATTCCTATAGCAACATACCACTGAACTCAACAGCTGTGATATTCTCTGGTTTCAGCTGTACTTAATTTCACTGCTGCTAATGAATTTATGTGTAAAACACTGAATAATGGTACAGTGGATAGCACTGTCACCTCACAGTAAGAAGATCCTGGGTTCAATTCCCTAAGGGGGACCTTTCTGGAAAGAGTTTGCATGTTCTCCCCATGTTTGTGTGCATTCTCTCCGGGTACTCCGGCTTCCTCCCACAATCCAAAGACATGCACTAATAGGTTAATTGGTCAAGCTAAATAGCCCATAGGTGTGAATGTGAGTGCAATGTCAGCTCTGCGATGAACTGGCGACATGTCCAGGGTGTACCCCTCCTTCACCCGTAAGTAGTTGGGATAGGCTCATGAACCTCTCGAGGATAAAGTGGTTCAGAAGATGGATGGATGAGATGAACTGAATAATTACATGTAATTAACATTTTTGTTAGCATCTGAAATCTTGCAAAAATTGGTTTTTTGAAGTTAAAAGTTTTAAGGTCAACAACCCAGCAATTCTTGATCTGTTGCAGAGAGAAAAATGTTCCCAAAGTAATTGAAATGCATTTCAACCTGCTGAATTTGAATAGAAACCCTCCCACACACTGTTATCACCCTTTGCCAGGTGGCTCTAGACCACCTTTGAGAGCAAAACCCATGCCAAGTCTGATGCAGCAAGTCTTCTTAACTCAAGTTTCTGCCTGGATGGATCTGAACAGAGCCGGGTGTACCGACTGCTCACCTTGACCAAAGTGTCACCAGCATAAGTCATGCATAATTTGTCAAATCATAATAAAGACACTGGAAAGCCGGCAGTAAATACAGATAATGGGAGTCCTTCAGTCTAAGCGGCACCACCTACATGAGGTGACATCAGACCTAAATCACGTTTGTCATTATTTATGTTGTGAAACACAATTGTGTATTGCTACGCTTCACCGTTTAAGGCACAATGGCACAATACATTATGTAAATCTGAAGTCACAGCATTAATTTTACAAGGGTTATTTAAAGGGACTGCCATTAATAATAAAATTAAATAAATGAGTGAAGAGCAGTAGCCAATACTAAGAAATAGGTCACAAGGGTTCCTATCCTGTCAGCCCGTTGATACTTTTACATAAATCAAACCCCAAGGCCCTTACCAGGTACTGATGGATGCAGGGCAGAAGGACCACATCAGTCAGAGTGAAGTACAGTCCTTCTGCAAACACATGCTCCAAAGGAGGCAAGTCTGTGGTCTTCACTTTCCTGATCTCAGAGGTCTCTCTGGTGGCCGGAGATGGAACTGAATCCACAGACAGCTTGGCAAGAGCAGCTCTGAGTTCAAGCCCATCACAGGCCTGAACTGACTGACCGGGCTGGGACTCTGCGTCTGCCTTCCCTTGGTCTTCAGAGGACTCATTGCTTTCCTTTTGCTTCTGCTGCTTGAGTTTCTGTCTCCGTATTTTGTCGTCGTTGTGAACTTTAACAGGCTCTGCAAGCCTTTGCTCAAGGGTGAGGATGGCGAGAGGAAGCTGCAGATATTGAACTGTAGGATTATTGAGGAGTTTTTCAACAGCAGAGGGGATGTCAATTTCACACAGCCTGGTCCATCTGCTCACCTGAGAACAAGGACAAATTAAAAGAAAATTAAAAAAAAAAAAAAAAAAAGGACCTTCAGGGTAAGCACTCAACTAATTTTGGAGTTTACCTATGTAATGTATGATGATGCCTATTTATGGAATACAATTAAAACAAAGTGCCAAAAAGTCCCACATTTTTATAATGTCAGCAAAGAAATTAGCAGAGAATGAGGAAGTACCACTGAGTATCACAAATAAATATAAAATAATCTGAAATAAAAATAGCTTTGTCCTTACTAAGTATTTGGGATATCATTGCCGATTTACCGCTCAGCATATGATCGGTTTACTCTTAAAAGAGGATTTGTTTTATAATTAATTCAACTTAATTGTCAGTTGTGGCGTCTTGGCCCATAAGTAGCTGGGATAGGCTCCAGCGACCCCCGCAGCCCTAGTAAGGATAAAGCAGGTTCAGAGAATGAATGAATGAATGAATGAATGAGAGATGCCTGTACTTTACCCAGGTATTTTCATTTTATGCAACTTTATATTTTTACTTCACGTTTTACATCACAACATTCACCTGGCAGCTTAGCCTAGTTTTCAGATTGAAAATTGTCCCAATGTGTCAACTTTGAATGTTTGTGATTAACTGAACCTTCAAGTCTTCCTTTACTGACTGGAAAAATTCAACCAAAATAAACTACCTAAACACATTTGTGTATTGGAACAAAGCTGGAAACAGGGCTGTTATTCATACTTAGTTCTCCCAGGATAGTGGCACAACAAATAGGGATGCAAAGAGAGGTATCTCAGTCTGATCAATCGCTGGCAGCAGAGCAGTAGTTAATACTAAAGGTTGAGAGTCTGTATTATCAAACTGAAAAAAATCTGAAAGGTGCTTCCTTAGAATATCCCACAGTATAAAATGTTGTTCAAATTGATTCTTTATTCCCTGATTTGCCATAACGTTGTGACCACTGACAGGAAAAGTGGAAATAATATTGATTAGTTTATTACAATGGTACTTTTCACTGGGTTGGAAATTTAGCCGTCAAAGCTGATGCATTTGAAGCAGCAAAATGAGCAACATCAGGAACTGACGGGGTCATATTTAACTAAACCCACTTTTATTAATCTTTGGTTCATTTATTTGTGTACTTGGACCCTAACAGTTCAAAAGTTTGAATTTGAACCCTCCAGGTGCTGCAAAGCTATCTTTATATTCGTT
>JAPTMW010174821.1:0-10254 GCA_029822955.1 Ostorhinchus angustatus
CTTTAACCCCACAAATATTAAACTTTAACCCCCCCACCCCCCACTGCGTCCCCATCCCAAGGTGTCCTCCATTTCACAAACTAAATCTGGTCACCCTAAATAAGGTAAGATAGTGATTGGTGATTTTGATGTTGGCAAAAACTTTATGGGTGTAGGTGCATAAAAAAGAAAAGGATAAAAAAAAACTTTTTTAAATATAATGAATAGTATGGGGTGGGGGGGATACATCAAAATGTAACAACAACATTGATTTCACTGCATTAGCATTTTTATGCGAGATGCAAAAAAAATGTATGTATGTAAATAAAGAAACAGTCTGGCAGAAATTCATGCCATAACCTGTAACTCAGCCACAATGTTCACCAAATCAAAAAAGAAAAATGGCCTGAGGGGTTAAATTGGAGATGTAAAATTCATTTTAGTTCAGGGGCCACATACATATAGTCCAAGTTGAAGATGTGAACTGAAGTTGAACAACCATAAATAACCTGAAACTTCTTCAGAAAAATAACTGCAATTTTAACAATATTACACATCAATTTATCATTTAGTTTTTATCTACTGTGTTAGCTTTTGTTTTTATCTGTTGTATGTATAGCATCTTTGAGTTTCATGAAAAGCGATATACAAAATAAATGTATTATTATTATTATTATTATTATTATTATTTATACATCTACATTACAGACTGCAGTGGCTCTACAAAGGCATGAAACATTTAGTAACAGGCATAATATTGTTACATTTTGGAGTTTTCATTATTTATAGACTATCATGCTATTATTTTACTGATCTGACCCACTTGAAATCTAAGTGGGCTAAAATGACTGTCATCCTTGAGTATTAATGTCCTCAGTGTCATTTTTGCACTTAAGAAATTCATTCCTAGGCCCTAATAGAAACTTTTGGCGGTCCGGTTTTGGCCCACGGACCGTATATTTGACACCCCAGAGTTAAATGTTGTTTGTGTCTGTTATGTAACTGCATATTTCGCAACAGTCTTCAGCATAGAACACTGTCGACAGAGTTATGCCTATAAATTAGCACAGTAACTCTATGGCTCAGCTTATATTACAGACTATAAGGGGAGTGGGCAGGCTGCTGGAAGGGGACAGGGGGGTTAAATCTCTATATTAATAACAACAGGGACCCCAAATTTGGACACCCCACCCCCCTCACACCCCCTACAGTACATTCCTGTCTCTTTTTTTCCCACCCAGGTCTTTTCTCGACTCCGCACGCGGTCCCAACCGACGAAACTTCCGGCCTGTCTCAGACCTCTCCAGAAAGTTCCCCACCGTAGCACGCATATAAGAACCAGCCATCTTCCCTCACCGGCTTCACTGTAACTCCAACGAAAGCTAGGGCAGGACCTCCTTATCAGTAAGTTCTTCACGCTGGCATTTTATGGAATATTATTTTTACCACGCGGACAGTTTTCATCCTAGCTTTTTACGTACATTTACGTCCCGGCGTGTTTCTCATAAATCGTCACGTGCGCCTTGTGATGTTCCGATAGTAACGCTAACAGACTTATTTTTAACATAATAATAATAAAATTACAGCTTTATATGCTCTTGAGTTTATATGTGTGTGGTTTTGTGTTTGTTAGTTCGTCACCATGGTCCGAGAAACCGGCTACTACGATTTGTTGGGTGTCAGTCCCAAAGCATCAGCGGACGAAATCAAGAAAGCGTACAGAAAACTGGCATTAAAATACCACCCGGACAAGAACCCAAACGAAGGAGATAAGGTGAGGTACATACTGGGCCTATACGGGGTCCACGTATCCGTTTATGGAGTGTTTGACATGTGCTTTCTAATTTTACTCTCACTGCAAGACAAGATTGTCACTAGGAACTTTCTGGAATGATCTAGCTAGCAGCTCTGACGCTTAGCACTTAAAGACAATGAAGTGTTCATGCTAGCAGTGTCAGGAGGTTATTAGCTGAATACTTAAGATTAAATTTAATAACCTTCACTAACCTTGTGAGACTTATTTATCCAGTCCTTAGGCTTTAACTTCCATCCGCATGACATGTTGAAAGTATCCGCTAGTCACATGCATTTCACTTTTAAAAGTTTCCACATTACAATGTTTTACAGTTATCACTAACTCTTAACACAGACCCTAGGTCAGTGAACACACCACTATCAGTCATTACCAGTTTATGTGACGCAAATGTTGGTAAAAGATGTAACAACAGAATACACTATATTAGGCTGATGACACTAAAAACCAACAGGTATCATCACAAAGTTCAGAACAGCTGTTTATCTTGATACTAGAACAGTCAAATGTCATATTGAGGAGTTGTTTTCCATTACTGTACTTAAGCAGAGCAGATATGATAAACAACAAGCTGTAAAGTAAGAATAGTTGGAAGTTTTGTAGTTAACCCTCTAATTAAATACGTGTCTGGGAATGCAGTAGTACCACTATCAGTCATTACCAACGAATGGAGGAAATTCAGGAGCAATAGTGTATTTTTTCTTAAAGTTGTTAAAACTGTCGGTGGTTTTGTTTCATTTTTCATAGTTCAAGCTAATATCGCAAGCATATGAAGTGCTGTCAGATCCAAAAAGAAGAGACTTGTATGACCAAGGAGGAGAACAAGCTATTAAGGAGGGAGGAACGGGAGGAGGAAGTTCCCCAATGGACATTTTCAACATGTTCTTTGGAGGTGGTGGAAGAATGCAGAGAGAAAGAAGAGGTAAGATATGTTCTGAAGTAATAAGGTTCTGCATTGTTTATGGATGATATTTCTGGAGCTTAAGCATACATTTGCTTTTCCCGTAGGTAAGAATGTTGTCCACCAGCTTGAAGTTACACTAGAAGAGATATACAACGGTTCTACCAGAAAGCTTGGACTCCAGAAGAATGTCATTTGTGAAAAATGTGATGGTACGTATGGGTGTAGTGATTGTTTTATCTGTAATTTTGTTAACGGCAAGATTTTTGAGCTACCTCTGTAAAATGACATTTTATTTTTATTACAGGTTACGGTGGTAAGAAAGGTACCCTGGAAAAATGCTCTAATTGTAAAGGTAGAGGAGTACAGATCAAGGTGCAACAGATCGGACCAGGCATGATTCAACAAATCCAAAGCATGTGTTCAGACTGTCAAGGACAGGGAGAGCGGTTCAGCTCTAAGGACCGCTGCAAGAACTGCAATGGACACAAAGTGGAGCGCAAAAGGAAAATTCTTGAAGTTCACATAGACAAAGGTAATCTCTTTACCATCTGAGATTAATGTCATGTTAATTTATGTTGCAAAATAAAGTAAAACTGCTGTAACTGTTCTGTGCAGGCATGAGAGATGGTCAGAAAATAACTTTCAGTGGAGAAGGGGACCAGGAACCTGGACTGGAGCCAGGGGATGTTGTTATTGTGCTTGACCAGAAAGAACATGCCATTTTCCAAAGACAAGGTGATAATTTGGTGATGAAAATGGATATCAAACTTGTTGAAGCCCTTTGTGGTTTTAAGAAGACCGTTCAGACATTAGACAACAGAACACTGGTCATCTCCTCATTACCAGGTACGTCAGACTTAAGTAGATATGCAGAGATGAATTGTATGATATGTATACTGTTTTATGACTTATTAAATATGAATAACATCTTTGTTGTTTTAATCAACAGGTGAAGTTATCAAGAACAATGATGTTAAATGTGTTCAGAATGAGGGCATGCCCATTTACAAGGATCCTTACGAGAAGGGACAATTAATCATTCAATTCCAGGTAAGTCAATCATGTCATTTCCTCAGTGTTGCTCAAGTTGCCATAAAACCTGCCAAACTACCATCCATTTAAGGAAATACTAATCCCGATGAACTGTCATTTATCCCACAGGTTGAATTTCCAGAGAAAGACTGGCTCCCAGAACATCTCATGTATCAGTTGGAACGACTGCTTCCTCCCAGGGAAGATGTGATGCTTACAGACGATATGGAGGAAGTTGACCTCAGTGAGGTAGATGAACGGACCCAGCAGAAAAAATACGGGGAAGCTTACGACGAGGATGAAGACAGTCCCTCAGGAGGAGTTCAGTGTCAGACGCAGTGATTGTAATCTGTGATATGTTATCTTGTGTGGGTTTTTGTTGTTCTGGATTTTTATGTTTAGTTGTGGACAACATTTGACCCATTATCCTCCTCTTCACAATAACTCATAGCAACAGATGCTAATACATCTCTGCACTTTTGAGGCACAAAAATGCAAGTGTAGTTCTACTTTCACTTTTAACTGTGCTTCCACAGTTCTGGAAACAGTTTTTGGCGTTACGGTTCATTCATTATGTTCTCTCAGAGTTGCTTCTTTTATATATGTGTATGTTTGTTTCCCAAGAGGTCTATGGCTGTGGTTCCCAAACCTGGTTCTCGAGGACCCCTATCCTGCATGTTTTAGATGTATCCCTCTTCCAACACACCTGATTCAAATGATCAGCCCATCAAGCTCTGCAGAAGACTGATAATGACTGTCAGGTGTGTTGGAAGAGGGACCCATCTAAAACATGCAGGATAGGGGTCCTTGAGGACCAGGGTTGGAACCACTGGTCTATGGTATGTGTTTGCTTTCAGAAGCTGAAAGGACTACTCATACTTTCTGTGAAGGTAATTTCAATAATGACAAATCATTTTTGATCATTTCTCAATAAAAGTCCCAGAATGCTTCAGCTTTTTTCTAAAGGTTCTCTTTATTTACTAGATAAGACTTATTACAGTATTTTTCATGTTAAGAAGTTTTCTAGTAATTTCAAAATCGGTCATAAAACTTGATGTTCATGAATACAGTTACACTGTAATCACTGAAAATATTGATTTAATAGTATGGCTTAATTACAGACATGAGTAAGAGTGTTCCCATTAATGTTGCTTTCTCCGGAAAGAGCAACCTGTGAAAGCAAAAAGTTCATTACTAGTCTTATACGTAACATATGGCACTGAAAAGAAATGCTTTGCTAATATTTTACCCTCTGTCAGTCTGGCCTTTCCTCCTTTGGACTGGCACAACACAGTTGAGCATCCGACACACAGCACCACTGTTTGTGCATGGCTGAACACAGTGGTGATCTTGTAGCAGCCTGCAAAGAAGCATAAAAACAAAACATTTAGAGGGAGTCAGTGTTGAACAAAGCATTCAGTGCATCTACTGATATATACCTGGACACTTCACATCCATAAAGTAGGAGTTAGGGCTCTGAACAAGTCTTTTCTTTTTATGTTGTCTTCTCTCGTGGTCAATAGAGGGATGGAGGAGATCTCTGGCCAACTAGAAACAGAGTGGGGGGGAAAAAAGTCACATCTGAGTTAAGAGTATTAGGTGGGTTATTTCTGACTTCACCCGTTAATGCTTAACCCTTATGATAAGACCAAGTAGCACTATGCTACTTAACATATTCTAAGGAAACTGCATCTAAATGAGTGTTAGCCGTAGTGACAACAGCTATCATGTAAGCTCATGCCACCAAGTACCACTCAAGATGCGTTTTCTCTAGGCTTGATATCCGGTTTAAAACTTCTATGTTCAACTAGCCCAGAAAAAAATAAACGTTACTGACTATGCCCTGGCCCGACACCTTTCTGCAACAGGTTGTGGAGCAAATACATATAACAGTGTTGTGTTTCAGGAATTAGTCGCCACCCGTTTTACGCAGTAGTATGTTAGCAGCTACAACGTGCTGTAGCTACGGATCAACAACACAACTCTAACAACTGCACAATGAGACGGCACAGGCTCGATACACAATCAAACACACCTGACAACACCGGACATTTTATCAAGAAAACAATCGACAAACTGAAAGTTTGTAACTTACAGGCATTTTATCGAGCTCGGTTCGCTTTCCTGCGCATACGTGGGCTATTGGCAGAAACAGACACTGTGCAATAACAGGGTCTGAGCTGCAACCAGGGGCGCTGAGATTCCACTTCCAGCCACTAAAATGTAGCAATAAGTCTCATAAACTTGAAACTATCGATAGCTTTAAAACGGAACAGAGTCACATGAGGAGACAGAAAATAATATTAAGACATGGTTCAATTTTTAAAGACTATTCTGTCCATATTGTAAATTAAAAAAAAATGTTTTCATCAACTTCAGTTTAGAATAAAATACTATATAATACGTGTGCATTTGTTGCTGATGTGTGATGGAAATAATCTCGTCATTTTCTTATTATTTATTTTTGGCCAGTCTGGCTCCTGCCTCAGTTTTGAGCAAAACCAATCTCAAGCAAACTAGTATTTCATATGTTTTAGTGACAGTATATATATATATTTTTTGCAATATCAGATTCATGCAATAGGCTTAATTTTATTAATCCTGTAGCCACTCCAAAATGAATTATACTCTAAATTTAACCTTTCCTGAGTCATTTATCACTATTTATTATTTGTGGATAATGGATTTAATGGATTATGTTGCTTTTTGAGTTTATTAGGGATAATAAATGAAAACACATTTTGGATTCACAAATGAAAATTGTAAAATTAGGAACTTTTTTTTCGAAAATGTGTGGCCGTGTTTATGAATTTGAAAAAAAAAAAATTATTAATGATATTTTAGAATTTGTGTGGTCAAAATTACATTCTTATCTGCAATGTCAATGGTGTTGCTTCAGTTGGAGAAAATGTAATTTGTAAACTAAGTCCAAAATGAAAGAAAATAAGAGCAATATTAGCATAGATGAAGAGATTCTGATTCTTCCTTACAAAATGTATACAATATCGGTTGGTGGAATATATGTTGTCTAAATTTTGAATATGCATTTCCTGATACAATGAGGAAAAAAATTGCGTGAAAACTACATAGACCAAAATGCAAAGCGGAAACTGACGTCACCCCGCACCGGTCTGCTGCTAGTGCCACTCCGCTACAGACCGCTGAAGATTTCCAGACAGGGGAACCCGGTTCAGCTCGGCTTTTACTATCGACACACTGCACTTGGGTTCGTAGTGCACAAATGGCGAAAACGTACGATTATCTGTTCAAGCTGCTACTGATTGGAGACAGCGGAGTAGGAAAGACGTGTCTGCTGTTCAGATTCAGCGAGGACTCTTTCAATACCACCTTCATATCCACAATAGGTGAGCACCCTGCAACCGCCCCTTGGATAAATCTGGCAGAATGCACACCCACACCAACATATTCCAATGCTTTACTGCACTGCCCAGGAAATGTTCATCACATAGAGGTCTATTGTGTCCTACTGCATTGACCCACTATGTTTTAAAAGGACCGAAACTGCATCAGGGGGAAGACAATAGGACTCAGAGACAAATAATTATCTGTCCTTTAGGCACCAGCAGGCCCTAAGGTTACATTTAAAGGGACATCAGTAATATATTCATGATGTTTGCCCTTTGGGAAATGTAGTCTCTGCAGCCCCCATTATAATGCAGTTATGATCTTAAAGCTGCTGTTTGCATTATACAGCAATGCATTAATGTAACTCTTCATTAATATTTAATTGTGGTTTTCGAGGACACTTATCGCACAAGTGCATTCATGCTTGTTGAAAGTGTTTTCTCAGATCATGTAACTAATTAGTGCATTAAGCATCAATATTTGGTCTGTGTTTTTTAAATGCAGGAATAGACTTTAAAATCAGAACAATAGAGCTTGATGGGAAGAGAGTAAAGCTTCAGATTTGGTAAGTAGATCTTTCTTTTTTATAAATCAAGCACGGTATGACTTGTGTGTAGCATGTTTAATGTTGGTGTTGATTCTATGTTCTCAGGGACACTGCAGGGCAGGAGAGGTTTCGTACCATTACTACTGCTTATTACAGAGGAGCAATGGTAAGTTGTAATTTTTATCCTGTACCTCCTGACTGTGGGCCTATCCTACATATTATCATAACTGAGAAACTATTTTTTGTACTATTTGTCACTTTTTCTTCACAGGGCATTATGTTGGTCTATGACATCTGCAATGAAAAGTCATTTGAAAACATAAAAAACTGGATTAGAAATATTGAACAGGTAGGGCTTAAATGAAAGGTCATGATTAAAACAGTGCTTTTAATAGGAGCCATTTTTGTACTTGGTGTTCTTGTATGAACTTTTACATAATGAGTCATTTGACTTTGCACAGCACGCCTCGTCTGATGTTGAGAAGATGATCCTCGGTAACAAATGTGACATGACTGACAGGAGACAGGTGTCCAAAGACAGAGGGGAGAAAGTGAGTATCTATGGGAGGTATTTACTAATTAGCTGTAGCAAATACAGTAAAATGCTGTGTATTTATGCATTGACTTACAATGTACTAATGCTGATTTTCTTTTTCTTATAGCTGGCTATTGATTATGGAGTTAAGTTCTTAGAAACAAGTGCAAAGTCTAGTTTAAATGTAGAAGAGGTAAGCAAAAGATATCACTGTAACATCTATGCAACATGAGTGATACTTTTTTTTAGGTTTTTCACTTTTTTTTTTTGTCGCTCTAGGCTTTTTATACCATGGGCAGAGACATATTACATAACCTGAGCTCAAAAACTGTAAGTTGCCAGTCTGCGATAACTGTGCATTGTGTATGCTGCCCTACTTGTTAAAATTCTGTATTCATTACACCTTTCCACATTCATATCTTTTCTTGCCAGACCGACAGCAATGCAGGAGGATCAGGCAAACCTGTGAAGATCACAGAGAAGAAGTTGAAGAGAATTAAATTGTTCAAGTGTTCGCTCCTCTAGGCTGCTGAGTGTTCACAGCTTTAGCGTGACTTTGCTGTTTCGGAGGGTTCCTGCCTCCGCGGCGTCCTCTTAGCAGCAGCAGCAGCAGTAGCGGCAGCAGCACTGGTCTTATTCAGAGGACCTTAATGCCAACTGAGGCTCATGAATGGCGGAGATACTATCCTGATCTGCTGACCACAGAAGAGGATCAATGAGGAATGAGGCCTGATATTGTATATCCGCTCGTGCAAAAAAAAAAAAAAAAAAGACCCGTGGATGATAATCAGCAATGGGATGTAGCTGACACTGTACTGTCTACTCAAAGAGGAAGTGATCCGTTAGCATTCATAAAACCTCTGTTTTAATATTCAGATCTTATGAAAAGATCTCAACTGCACATAGTTGTCTTATACAGTATATGGATAAAAATGAAAAAAAAAAAAGTATCCTCTTTGATATATTGTAGCATTATTTTATACTGACTACCTACTTACTACCATTTACCATAAGGATGCTGTTATATAAACATATCAACTGTCAGCATTGATTGTATTTGTTTGTGTAAATTCATGTATTCTAATAGACTTATAGCCACTTGCACTGGCATAATGTGTTTTTGTTTGTGTGTGACAAGAAGGACATGCAGTTTTAAGACAGAAAAGACAAATGTGTACAAATCCAAACTGCCGTATATTCTTATTTTTATTTATTCTTTTTTTTTTTTTATTGAATCTTTATTTATACAGATAACTGTGTCAATGAAACTGTGAATAGGTTTCCTGTTTCTCTGGAAGCTGTGGTTAAAACATATTGTTAAGCGATTGTCAGTATTTGCATGAGAGCAGTTGGGGCACCTCTGTGTTGGGTTTGTTGCAAAGCACATCTTACAATACCTGAAATGAAATGTTTACAAACAGTGTATAGTCAGCCATGTATTAATATTTCATGTTTTTGGAGCTCACATTGCATATATCAGGACAAATAACTGTTATGTGGATATACTTTATTTTCACCTCACACTGTCAGACAGGTCTCCTTTGTATTTTCAACATAAATTACAATGAATTAGGAAAGCTGTGATGTGAATGATTGTCTTTGTAAGCTACTGTATGTTACACCAATGAAAAGTAAAGACGGTAAAGAAAGTGGATCTTGAAACAGAATGGTGTTTTCACTACTATGCAGTTAGAGCTACAAACTCACATGGCAATTCATTACATTGCACAACTGCATTTCCAGCCAGTCTGTACCAACAAACCACACTTTGCTGGTAGCAACAATTTCCTCATACTTAGTTTTTCTTCCTTTGTGGCATAGTTTTTCTTCGTAATTCCATCTTCCCATTTTTTGAGGCTGTCATTTCGTTTCCTGTCCATCTTCCTTTCTTTTCTCCACTTCTGTCATCTTTCTCTCACTCTTCTGTACGGCAGCAGCTGCCCTACAGGCTTCAACAAGGTCTTTCTCACTGCTAGAACCTCTGGCCTCCTTACCTACAAGTGAGGGTTTGGCTTTCCGATCACAGGCGTTGAAGCTCTGTGACCTGCAAGATGGCAGGAATTTTTCATCTGTTACAG
>JAPTMW010175087.1:0-10253 GCA_029822955.1 Ostorhinchus angustatus
TGCTAATGCTAGGTGCTGTGTGTGTGTATTAGGACGGGAACAATAGACAGAATTTCCCTACAGGGATAATAATTTAAGTTAACCTTTTATTCTTTCACATAAGATTAAGTTCTGGGATTAGACTTGATAGAACAACACTGAAGAGTTCAGGAAGCTATCAAAAACATTGTTCTTGTTGAAAGCCTTGTAGAAAAGTTTGAAAATTTTAAATTTAGGGACTGGAACTAAATCTTGTGCTGTCTGCCACCGTTGTGGGTCACAACCAAGTCTTTAGGGACAGATACTACAGATAAAGAGTTCCAAAACATTTTCACAAATTAAATTTCACAGTTCTTAAGTGACTTTTCAATTCGCTCTACTAGAAAGACTTTCCTCTGATTTTACCATCACTTGTTGAACACATTTTACAAACTGCAGGTACAAATTGTCAAAAAGAAAATGTTTTGTAGTCAGAGGCCATTAATGACAGAAAAAAGCAAATATTAGCCCAAACCATAGTTTTTAAATCAGATCTGCATTTTTTCCACTAGATGGCTCATATGAGGAGAACCTCTTAGAGAAAGTGCAGGAGGGGGGCTGATGGACAGTATGTGTTTATGTTTGTGTTTATGTACATGCTCTAAGTGTATGTATATATTTGTATAAGAATTGTGAGGGTGCTGAGCTGAGGTGGATTTCTGCAGCTGCCTTTTTAGGTTGTGGGTTGTTTTGTTTTTCTTTGTCTTTCCTCTTTTTTTTCCACTTTGGTTTTTTGTAAATGTATGAAAATATGATACAAACATTAAAAACTTAAATGACAAAAAAAACCTCTCAAGTGACTTTTCAATTTGCTCTCTTAGAAAATTTCCTGATTTTACCATCACTTCTTGAACACATTTTGCAAATTGCAGGTACTGTCAAAAAGAGAAAATGTTTTGTAGTCAGAGGCTATTAATGAAACAGAAAAGCAAATATTAGCCTGAACCATAGTTTATACACCAGATCTGCATTTTCTCACAGATCTGACAGGTTTGCCCTTTTCTTTGGAATTTTATTCCAAACACAATTAAATTCCATTACTTTTTCATGCCTGGAAAATGAGATTTTAAAATTACATGACTTCTCCAGGATGATAAGTTTTGATAAGGATAGTGAAATTAGATAGCATCTAGTTAAAAAAATGAGAATAAGCGAATCGATCTGAACTTCTTTTGTTTCACTGCTACATTTATTTCAGAAACAACGTGTTAATACTTTAAATGCATATAATTCTTAATTTGCCGTTTGTTCATTTCAGTTACAATGTACAACGCAGTATGAAAGAAGTGATTAAAGCAAAAATAACAGTATATAAAAGGCAAAAATTTATTCAGTTTTTTGAGAGATCGCAAGAGACGGCTCATTTATTTCTAAAATCAATTTGTGAAACATAAAACATCTCTATGTGCACACATTGCATTTATTCAGTAGGAGGGGAATTCAAAGTAGAACAAGATGACGAGCGTATCGTCTTAAAGTGAAAAGGGAGATCGATAAATTGTAATGACACTGTTGCGTTGATTAATATCTCAGAAATTCACATTAAAAATTAGACAAGATTCCCTTTTAAAAACTGTCAACCTCTGAAAAGACAGTGGACGACAAATGGTCTACAAATACACATGCAGTGTTACCAGATGAGCCCCACTTTAATCCCCCTCCCCAACTCATGGACGATGAGTCTAAAAGATCAGTACGAAAAGAGGGAGAGGCCAGTCGAGATATTTAAAACTGAGCACACCGAACGGGACACGGAGCCACTGAAACACCCTATGGACAGTCTCACTCCTAAAACATCCTCTGACTTCAAGTATTCCCCCCAGTTCTTGCATCACTTCAAGTAAAACCCACCCTGGACTCCTAGCCTTCAATTTCATTACCACTTCTTAGGTTTACAACATAAGCTATGATATAAGTGCACCCAAAATTCATCTATACATACAAAAATAATGATAACAATAAGCAGTAATAGTTATAACAATCACTTTACATTTCATTTTATACACAGCTGTGATGTTTATACCGTGGCATCACATTCCCCGCCCCCTGAGTGAAATGTTCAAGTTTAACCTTCTGTAGCTACGGAAACGCAAACAGGAACAGCAACCTTGGTTTGGTTATTTAGTTAAATAACGTTAGCGATCATCGACAACGGCAATGATTAGAATCAGAGTAATTATGCCTGTCCGTAGACCGTTGTGCTTGTGTGTGACGGATGCATTATGTACACGCTGCAGATCGATCATGTGCCTCGTTCTCTCTTCATACTTCTCGCTGGTGTCTGACAGCCTTCATCCTGAAAAATAGAAACACAATTGGTTAGAATCAGACGTCGTACACTAGAGACAAATCCATTCAGATGTATGGATGTGTGATCACAGTGCATTTTAAAGTATAGACGCTGCTGAAGGAAGATGTTTTACGAGTGACACAAAGCTCCTTTTTCAACAGCTGAATCCAGACGACAAGGTTTCTGCAGATTTCTAAATGTTCAGTAAAACTCTGAACTTCTTAAAGCAGCATACAAATTCCACACAACGACCAAGTGAAAGCAGTTTCTCACAGATTCTGCACGAAAATGAGCCAGATCGCCACAACGTAAAATTATACAGACCACCAGGATTATGTTAAAGAATGAGTATAGTCGGTGGATGGAGATAAAGGCGACATTTGGGTTCAGCACTTACGAAGAGACAGGGCAATCGAAGATCTGTTTCACCTCAATAATGGGCAAAAACAATATGAAAGCAGGAAGAATTGCATCCTAACATATCAAATTGCTGATACAGATACTGAACAGTATCGGCAGCTATAGATACTTCACCGAGAGATGCTAATTTGAGCATCTTATTGTAGCAAATAGTTTATTTTCAACAACAATGAGCTGCACATGAACCACAAAATTTTAACTTGTAATTACACATATTGAAAGGAATGCAGCCAGAAAGAGTTTTAACATATTATGTCTAAAAAGGTGCAGGTATTTTTTAGATGAGAAGAGAAGCCTACAGCCAAACACAATAACATGATTTAAATGCCATCTGCACTCCCATTGTGACCAATTTGCATTGGTGGTTATTTTCCCCATGTTTGATAACAGCATGAATTAACTTCTTTTTTTTTTTTTTTTTCTTTTACAAAAAACAAGACAACATAAAAGCAAGCTTGAAGTCCAATTTGTATTTAACACATTCTAGAGCCTTAAATTCAGATTATTGCATTCCAGTCTTTTTAAAGGATCTGCAGTAACACTGATACAAATGTACATACAAATGATCAGGCTAATACAGATTCATTTTTAAACAAAGGCCACTTTCACCCACCTTTATTGTTCTCTTCCAGCAGGTGAAACCGTCTCAGGAACCTGCAACAATGCAGCTTCTACATTTGTACAACTTCGGGTCATGAGTGCGAATGTGGTTCCGGACATTACTCAGTCTGAAGAAGGTCTTACTGCAAAGCTACATGGAAACAAACACAGAAGGAAAGACAAAAAACTGTTATTAGCATATAAATTAATAGAAAAATATATATGATGCTGGACATTAGCCTGGTTGTTCAGAATGTTTAATCTGTGCTGGTACTCCAAAAGCAACACTGGATTGGAAAACCCTGATCCAGATACATTTTTAAGATTAACCTACCACATGACACTAAATATCCCAATATGGGCTAATATTTATGTAAAGAACAACAGGTGGAACAGGGAGCGTGGGGTTACATTCGGATCATCAGTGTCCCTCTTCCATTCCTTGACCACATATACACTACCCCGATGAGAAACAGAGCCCAGAAGACCAGGTCGGACTGTACACACCATCTTTTTGACTCCCTCCCTCCCATCTGGCAGGCTCAGGGTCATAAGGTCAAGGACAGAAAGACTAAAACACAGCTTCTTCCCCAAGGCTGTAAAAGCTCTGCTCAAGTCTGAGCTGTGACTGCACTCTGCACTTTCACACGTTCAGCCAAAGACATTCTGTCCTTTTCTCTGCACATTTCCATATTTTTCATATATTCCTAATTTAACTTTACTTATTTATATTTTTATACTTGAGGTCTATTTGGTTTGTATTCATACTTTTATCTGCTGTGACAGGGATTAAAGAATCTATCTATCTATCTATCTATCTATGAGAATAAGGGACTGACTGGATGTGCAATAAGGGATGAAACTGATAACGGAGACGTCTTTTGAGTGGTTCCTAGTTAATAAATTTATGCAACTATTGTTGAATGTGAATTATTATAATCATTATTTGTAAACAAATGTACAATTTTTACAATAATCAAACACTGCTGAGTGAGAAAAAGATCCACTTCAGTCATTCTGTCTCACATCTGCTATGCAATTTTATTTCATTCAAATCCTTTTGAGTTGTTGGGAATAAATTCTGCACATATTTGCTAAAGTAGCTAGAGATCACTGCTTACCGGACATGGCCAGTGTTTGCCTTCAACATGTCTGAGCTGATGCATCATCAAAGCGTCACAGTCCTTATAGGAGGCAGGGCACTGCAGACAGGCATGAGCCGCCTTTGGTACTTTGGGGGCTTGGCTTCGTGGCCCCCGGAGCTGCTTTAGCCTTGCCCTACGCACAGCGTCCAACATGACACATCTCCTACCGCTCAGAGGGACTTTTCCTTTCTGTTGGAAGAAAAAAGAGATGGTCAGAAGAAGAAAATATGGATGTGATTACATTTTGTAAATGAAAAAAAATAAATCAATAAATCAAAAATACAGTACCAAAAATGTATCACGTTGGCTCTGATACAATGCATTCTCCTTGACTGGTGTGAGTCTCATCTAAGAGTTATAGGTCACAGCTAACATAAATTATCAAACCCTTCAACTACAAATAACTGGCATCAAAATCGCCCCTTTTTCACCGCAGGAACTTTATCAAGAACTGTGAACTTCACCCAGAATTTTGAAAAACCTCAGCGTGTTTCCAATGAAATTACCCAGGGAAAATATGTGCCCTTAACCCTAAACTTTCCCTGGAAAAGTTTTTGAGTGTATTCAGCTCGCTCCAGTAAGTTTGCTGCAATATTCTGTCTGTCCATCCAAATGCGTACGTTCTGGATAATAAGCTTGGACCTCATCAAATGCATTTGCCAATTACACTCAAAAGAAATTCAGCAGGACTTAAGTTGCCAACCCTGCCTGAGCTGAATAAATTTCCTGGAACTCTGAGGTGCAGTGGAAATGCAAACCACATAAATTACCAGGAATTCTTTTACCCGAGTAAAGAAACTCCAGTTAATAAAAGTTCCTGTGAATATTGGTGTAAAAGGGGCTAATGCTCTGAAAAAAAAATCTACAGTTTTATTCAAGACTGATATTCTACAATGCAACAAATAACTTGGTGTATCTACCTTTGGCATAGTCCGTGTGACCGTTGACCCTGTAGATCTGGGTAGCCGAAGAGTGTTGTTTTGGACATTTGGCCTGGGTCTCTGAATCTTCACCCTCCTCTCCACCACAGGCAGGGAGGCCGGCCCTCTGGCTCTCAACGCCCTGTGGTGGGACTCTTCTGTTCCAAATTTCTCCCCAACTTGTGACACAGAGCGTGTTAAACAGATATCAACGCTCTCCTCTTCTTTCTTCAGTCCTGCTATAGGTCCTCCAGGTTGCCGACAGAAGCTGAACAGAAAGCCAGAGTCCAGTAGCTTGATGGGGGGCTTGCTCTGGCGCTTGCCCAAGTCTGGTGAAGGAGGATCACAGAAAGGCCCCCCGATTGGCACAGGTTCGGCAGGTTCCTCTTTAATCACTTTGTACAGGGGGTGATTGTAGATGGATGGAGGTGGTGCATGTTCAGATATCTGAACCAGACCAGGTTCATTACCTTTCATTCCTGGTGTGGCGTCCGTGACCCCCCTCAGCGCCTGGTTCCCCAACTTCCTCCCCTCCACTCTGAGCTTGCACTTTGACTTCTCTGCCTCCCTTGTGGAGTCCCGTCTGAGCTTGGCTTTCGGGGCAGGTCGGCTGCTATTATAACGTGGGGTTTTGACAGCTTCAACAATGACCTTACTTCTGGCTTGTGTCCTCTGTGAAGGCGTTGATCTGAGAGGTGTATGGCTACAGCGAGGTTTCGATTTAAGAGAGTGACCTGAGATTGGGCATTCAGCTGGTTCTGCTTTGACCCTGACTGTGCTCCGAACTGGAGGTTTGATGGCGCTGCGTCGCAGAGGCTGCTGAGGACGAAGGTGAGTACCGTCACCTGTTCTCACTGACCGTCTCAGCTCCCTACCCCCATAGGAAGACCCGGATGCAAGCCTGAACAAGTCTGGTAACACTACTTTACTTCGCATGCTCCGGTCACTTGGAGGGACATGTTGTTGGGTGTTTTTTGGTCTTTTTACTGTGATTTCAACTCGGCTGACTTGACCCTCAGATTTGGTTTTCACCGACTTTTTAAGCAGATGAGTGTTAACTGGGATACAGAGGGGAAGAGACAGTGTCACACCTCCATATGGTAGTGCTGGGGATGTCGAGCGGGGTTTCCGCCTCTTGGTCAGTGAATAGTTGTTAGCCTTAAGCTTCCTTAGCCGTTTCTTTTGTCTCCAGCCGATGAGGTCTTCTGGTCTGGGAAGGAGGGCTGTCCTCTGTAGCCCGAGAACACTCATGAGCTTGTATTTTTCCTGTGCTCTTTCATAATCCTCTTCATCCTCTCCAACGCTCTCTACTTCCTGCTTAATTCTAACAGGGCTAGTAACAGCACTGGGCCTCGTACTGGAAGCGCTGGAGAGCTGAGCGTTAGATTTTCGGTGCTGTCGAGGGCTTTCGGGCATGGGCAGAAATCTCTGAACCTCTTTGGCAGCTCCAGGGGTGGAACGGAGAAGACGGGTGCTTGACGGAGGTACAGGTGAGTAATTTCGTGACTGTACAGAAATGGCCTTTTGTGGTGAACTGGGTTTTTTAAATGAGGGAGATTTAAAGTCCATGAGTTTCATCCTGTTTGAGGGACTCAGAGGGAGGCCGTTATGGCCTTGAGGGTTTGGTGTTCTGCGTAAATTGCGTCTAGGACTCGATTCTGAAGACTCATCTGACAAATCCAGTGTTAGCTTGAATCTGTCATTTGGACTGTCCCCGGATCCCAAAGACCTTTTCCTTTGGTTCTCCCTCTGCTGGTGCTGGCGGCATGGGCTACCACAGGCTGATGACAAGCGCTTGCCAGAATGAAGTGTAGAGCATGGCAGTGACTGCTGTTCCTGCTCTTTCATAAGAGCGGTGCAGGCTTCCACTGCAGGCCACATGCCCAGGTGGCGGGCCATAGTGATGACTTCAGGTAGGTTCTCCTGGCGAACGCACAGAGTAGAGGAGTAGGAGAAATCCAGCAGAGACAGAAGACTGTCCTCACTGAAACCTAAAGAAAAGAGAAGCCTTTAATTAGATATGCCAAAACACGGTCAATCAGTGAGAGATACACGAGATGAAAGAGACTGTGTAAACAGAGGATCAGAGACAGCAGGAAGAGTGGGAGCAAAGCGTAAACATGACAGCTGAGACTAACAGACAATATAACTGCTTTAATCAGGGCCACTTCAGCCTCATCATCAAAGACATAAGAAAATGAAAAGACGAGCTATGGCTGCACCTCTGTTCAGGGTCTGGAACTTCCAGATCTGGATTTCTGGACTGAAATCAACAAGCTGGTCCAGTATGTAAAAAATTTTACAAATGCTTTTTGAAAAAAACTTTTTTGTGTAACATTGGAGGATACACCTTTTTAAAACTTTTTCAGCTTTCTTGAAAACTATTGTTTTATAAAACATTATCACACAGATGATGCCTTTCAGGAAAAGATCTTATTACTATGACTCCACGTGTTTATAACTGATAATACAGATAAAATCAACTTACACAATCAAGTGTAGCCAGACTTTGAAAAGGTACTAAACACTGAAACATCTTTTTGAGCTGTGAACTGAATTATATGAATGCACTGTGATGATTGCACATTGATGCTTGGGTAAATATTTCTAATAAAAAAAAAATTGCATGTTACAGGTGAAAACACATGAGTTCTCATTTTATAATCATCCTTAATGCTCCAACAAAGACGCTGATGATGCAAAGTCCACTTTTTCAGATGAGTCCAAAGTATGAAATTCATAAACAAAACCAAAAAAAATTAATGCCCTGCAATCTGAGGTGTGTCCCACCTTCCAAATAGTGTCTGTCAAACTTCAACTAATCTACAACAACTTACTGGTTAATAAATAGAAGTACACATTTAAATTGACACACCTTTTTCAGTGGTTCCTTTTTAGTCAGTGCAGCAGTACAAAAACCCTTTGCAAAAATGCTGGCGTCCCTTTCCTGTGAATCACTGGACTTAGAACCCCTCTAAATGTCCTACAGACTTTCTTTTCTTTACTTTACCCAACCTGTGGTGAATGACATAATGGGCTCAAAATCACACTTCTCTAATGTTTGTTCTTAGGAGCCAGTACAATCACAGAAAATTAAAAAAAAAAAAAAAAAGAAAAACCTTTTCAACATGCTATTTGGCCGTCACGTTTCCACTACTTGGAACCGGCTGGACTCGACTCGGGTACCAGGTACTATTACTGGAGACCGTTTCCATTACAGGATACTACCAACTTTAGAGTACCTTGATGTCACAGTGGTGCCTAACTTCCGTGATGTCTGCTCAGAGAGTTGCTGCCCATAAAGCTCATGCTGAATTTTTTCGTCAGCCACCAAGGACAGAAATGTCTGAACCTCCTCAACTGACCAGGGTTTACTTTTGCATGCTGCCATCATGTGGATTAACCTACTGGTATATTTACTGTAAACTTCCGGATCTGTTTTTTTTTTAAATGGCGGGTTGCACATTGATGACGCTGTGACACACAGACAGCTCTCTGACCAATCAGTGGTCTGCAGTGTTTACACGTCACATTCTAGTATCTCTTCACCTGTTTTGGAACCTTCAGCCGAGCAGATACCAAAAAACTAGTACCGGGTTCCAGGTTCTTTTACATAATAGAAATGCAAAAAGTTTGAGTCAAGTCAAGTCGAGCCAGTAACACATAGAGGAAACACAGCATTTGATGACTACAGTTACTATCTCATTTTTATTCATGTTACAGCGTTTCTTTTCTGTCATGCTGTGGCTGGACATTTGTAATGTGAATAGACAACAGTATTGGATAAAAACAGCCATTTACTGGTGTTTTTTAAGCTGTTTTATTTTCATGTAAAATCCTTAATTGGACAATTACATTTGCATAACAAACGAGGGCTGCACTATTTGGTCAAAAACATAGATTTTTGTGGACATGACTGCAATTTGAGGCTATTGATTTTGTTATGAGAAAAATACACACATTGGTGAGATTATTTTTGAGATGTGTTTTTTATTTGAACTCCAACATACAAACTTTTAACTACTACTATGTATAACACAAAAACTTGTGTAGTTCTAACATAGACTTGTGAGAGTAATTTTACCATGTGCACTATAATGCTCAAACTCAGAGAAATACATGATTGTATTCAAACATTTTTAGGTGTAAAATTCAGATTATTGGATTTCAGATTTTTTTAGACACCTGCAGAAACCCTTGGATAGAAATTGGCAGTACAGAGCATAAAGAATGTCTTATCATCTTGTGAACTATGTATATATTTAAAGACAGTAATCTGTAATATTGAATATGTCTCAAAAGAAAATACACAAAAAAATATTTCAATAATGGGAAAACCATCTTAAAATACAAACTTTGGGTGTCTGAAGCTCCGCGAGTCAAAACTTGAGCACTAGTAACATTCATTTTTGACTGTAGGTGTGTGATCTTACCAGTGAGATCTATGTCTTCCTTCATGCTGTAGTCCATGTCTGTGAAGATTTCCTGGAAGTGATCGCTGACGGCCGCCAAGACAGCTCTGTGGGCAGAGTAAGATCGGCCATTTGTCCGCAGAGTAATGTCACAGAACAACCCCGCCTCTCGCTGACTCCTCAACTTGTTCAGCATGTCAGCACTGTGTGACGCCATGGTCTTTGTGAGGCATCCTCTGGTAACCATCTCCTGAGGGGCAGAGACAGCAAGAGAAAGGCAGAGGGCCTTCATTATACAGCTATCATGTGTAAGCAAAGAAAACTTAGAGAAGACACCTCAGTGTGAGAGCAAGATCGAGTGAGAGTGAGCAAGTGTGAATTAAAATGTGTGACATGGAAAAGAATGAGGCACTGATAAAAAAAACTGAGAAGAGCTGAGAGTTTGATA
>JAPTMW010175850.1:0-10250 GCA_029822955.1 Ostorhinchus angustatus
CTATTTGTCCAAACAAATGGAGCTTTAGTTGGACCAGGCATTAAAATGAACAACAAACTGAAGAAAACAAGGAGTGGACAATAATTTTTTCTCCGACTGTATGTGATGATTTTAACCAAAAATGAGCTCTGTAAGTTCAGCATGTCCGTTCATTAAACTATGGATGGAATGAGGAGTATTTTGATAGCTCCTTCTACTTATAACAATGACTAGATGACTCTGAAAATACAGCTAAATGGGCACAATCTAGAGCCTTGGTTCAGTATCAAGGCTTTATGGCTATTTGACAATAAAATAATTGCAAATGTAGATGCTTGTGTTCAAAGGTGTGTGCTCTGTCTTGCCTCAGCTGCTATTGCCTATAAAGATACCAGTGCTGGTAATTGTCTCTGCATGGAGGCACATCCACTGTGACCATCAAATTATTGCCAAATGGACACATCACATTAACTTGACTTTGAGAGTGGTTTTCCTCTCGTTATTGCCTGGTTTAACCAACAGTGAAATCCTGTCACAGTAAAGAACAAACATTTGCATTTATTGGCTTTGCAGGTTTTTGTCTTCAAAGTTGAAGGAGAAGTTGTTGAACATTCACTGTCCTTCACCAGCTTGAGAAGAGATGTGGAAAATAGGGTTTGAGGATGTACAACCTGAAAATACAATGAACTTTGAAATTAGAAATATTGTTCTTTCACTAGTCACTTTTCCATCGGACATATGCGCAAAACTTTACCGATATATACTAACTGTCAAAAAAACAGAAGTGTGTAATGTTGGTTTTTCCATTAAATCGCAAATGTGATAATTTGTTTATTTATTATTGCAAGATGACAGTAGAAGCATGGCGATGAACATAAATGTCATGTTGATTTACACACACACACACACACACACACACACACACACACACACACATATATATAATGTATTGTGTTCATAATACAGAGATTGACACTGGACATGAAAAACAAAGTGAACCCATGGAGAGAAAAAAAAGGCAATACAATCAAAACACACATAACAAAACAGTGAAGAGTGCATTCTGGTTCATTTAAGGAAATAAATAAATACACAAAACAGTTCAATAACAATATAAACAACTAAAATGTCTTTACAGTTCCAGGCCAGGTAACATATTCACGCAGCGTAAAAGAGGCTTCCATATTGTGTTAAATGTGTTCACAGAGTTATTCAGGGTGCACCTAATTTTGTCTAAGTTGATGTTAAGTATGATGTCTGTGATCCACTGATGGTGTGTTAGAGGTGATGAGTCCTTCCATCTGAAAAGAATGGTACGCCTACCTAGTAAAGATGAAACGGCAGATATATTCATTCTATATTACCTCTCTATCTCATACTAAATTTAAAAAAATGATTCCGTTTCTTGGTGTGTCCACACATACTGTGCCAGGTTTCTTCTAAAACCTTTCTTCTTCTCTTGTTGTAACGTCCGTCAACATCCAGATTTTTTTATTCATGTGACTCTACTTGTAGAAAAAGGTCTTTCCATTGCAGTTTTGTGTGATATACTAATTGTGCTACGCCTGAAAAACCACCTCTTACCAGTGCAAAAACTTTGAATCAAAAAATGAGAGCTTTGGTCAATTTGTTGTTTTTCCATTAGGTACATTTTTATGTGAAAGTTATTTTGGTGCAGTTTGAAGGTCAATGGAAAAGCGGCTACTGGTTTCTATTCTTTAAGGTAGAAAGTCTGTGAAAGTGCAGTTTCTCGGCTGAATCAATAACTGGTTGTTAGTGGCTCGTATTAATATGTCTGCACATATAGCATGTCAGATTGTCCTTACCTTTGTAAGGTACTGTCTTTTGTCTCGCTGTCATCAGACACCGTGTGTGGAGGATGAGCGAGAGTTTAGAAAATAAATGTGTATCAGAGATGTACAAACAGAGACGGAGGCACTTAACACCGATGTGGCCTGAGCTTTTCAGAACATGACCCCGTTTCAGTCGCATTTCTGTGTGTGTGTGTGTGTGTGTGTGTGTGTGTGTGTGTGTGTGTTTTCTTCCTCTAACCCAGGGGTGTCAAACTCATTTTCTTTCAGGGGCCATGTTCAGTCCAATTTCACCTCAAGTGGGCTGGACCAGAAAAATAATAGCCTGTAAATAATGACAACTTGAAGCTTTTGTCTTTGTTTTAGTGCAATAAAAACATTATTCATTCATTATCTGAACCTGCTTCATCCTCATTAGGGTCTCGGGGGTGGAGTCTGTCCCAGCAAAAGCGGGGTTCACCCTGGACATGGCTCCAGTTCACTGTCACACCTATGGGCAGTTTAGATTAAGCAGTTAACCTATCAGTGCATGTCTTTGGATGGTGGGAGGAGCCAGAGAACCCACGCAGACACGGGCAGAACATGCAAACTCCACCCCCATGGACTGGTGTTCGGGTTAGGGTTAGGGTTGCTGTGAGGCACCGGTGCTGTCCACTGCACCAGTGTGTCGCCCAATATAAACATTCAATTATGAAAATATTCACATTTACAAACTATCCTTTCACAAAAAAAAAAAAAAAAAATGACAATATTACATCACAGCTTATTATTATTGAGTTTAAAGTTCACAGTGGATCTACAAATGCACCAAACATTTAATAACAGGCAGAACATTGTTAAAATGCACTTAATTTTCTTTAGACTTTTCAGGTTGTTCATATTTTATTGTGAAAGGATAGTTTGTTAATGTAAATATTTTCATAATGTAATGTTATTTTTTCACATTAAGCCTAGAAGAAAATTTGTAGTAATTGTTTAAAGGTGATTATTCTATTATTTTACACGATCACATTGGTCTGTATGTGACCTCTGAACTAAAACGCATTCCACACCCTTGACTGTTCAGCTGTTCAGTGTAAGTTTCGCACTTTGTGAATTCATCCCACGGGCTGGATTGGACCTTTTGGTGGGCTGGTTTTGGCAGCCCTGCTCTGAGCACTTCAGAAGCTTCCACTATCATCAGTTCAGATCAGCAGTGAATGTCCAGAATGGAGGAAACTGGAATGTTGCAGATGAATTTGGGGAGGCTTTGAAGCTCTGTTAATTACTATTGAAAGGATGTGTTTGAAAAAGGCGGAAGAATGGATGCAGATCTGTTGAAATGTCTGTAGTCTCAGTGCTTCTTCAGGCAAAACACATTACCTGTATTTTGATTTTAGAATGTACCTACGAGATATTTTTCTGTCTCTTTTGTGGGAGCCGAAAAATGTTCCAAAACATTAAAAGGATATAAAACAGTAAAATGTGTTTTAGGATTTAATTTTAGCTGCTGCTCCATTTTTTGAGCTGTTAACTGAATTATATAACTTAGATGTGATGAAAAGTACCGATGCTGGTTTAAATACTCAAAAACAGACAAGTATCTGTAAAACAAATGTTCAGGATTAGGGGTGCAGCGGTGCAGGCAGTCCACCGTTCGGGCCCTACCTCGGTTCTTGGGCCATGGTTTCAGTTTTGGTTTGTGTTTTGTTCGTAAAAAGAACAGGTTTTTTTTTTCTCCTAAAAGTATGTTTTTATTTTGCTTGTCAGCAAAAACTGAATTTAGGAACAAGTTCTGACTGTTCTGAATAAAATGACTCTTTGTGTCCTGAACAGTGGAACCCGGTCTCACACATGCTCACATAAGGACCAAAGGGAGGGGTTTTTAAAAGAAATAAATTCCTATTCTGCCCAGGGATGTAAATGAAAACGGCGGTATGAAAATGCCACGGTTATCTACCGTACGTTGCGGTGCCGTGAAGGGGGGGGAAATGTGACAAATTCATGGGGCCCAGTATATCTGGGGGTCCCATAGAGCAGTGGAGGGGGTCCAGAGGGTACAGGTTAGAAGTGGTGAACATTTTGTGTAAGAGCCGACGTCAGACAGGCAGACGTCGAAAGCATGTTAGGTTTCACTTTCACTTTCGCTTCACGCCAGCATTAGTTACATTAGTTATGGACCACTGTAACGTATATAACTGCTGCCCCTACCCCACATACATAAAGCTTCTCTGATACTGGTTTTCCCGAGTACCGTTGCATCCCTATTTAGGATGGACCAACTTTATAAAATTCATTAAAAAAATTGAAGGCCCTTCAATCAGAGGTGAGCTCACCTGTCCCCCAGTTGGACTCCAGTGAACTTCATCCACTGTTCAGTGACTTTAAAAAAAGGTTGTATTGCTTCACTGTGAACCACCAGACACCCTCAAAGCCAGGCCTTTGGTCTCAGGAAGCCACTGTTGTCATCTATTAGTTTGTTTGGTGGCCTGAATCAGAAATCATTCACACCAAATCACACAACACAGATCACAGAATTTCTCGGTTTGGGAACTCTGCTAGATTTAAGAGGCATCACGTCTTCAGTACTATGTGGGGAAGGACTGTGGAATGGGAGGAAAAATGCCGAAAATATAGCACACACCTCAGCTGATATTGATTTTTGTTTCCTGGGAGGCCTTTGTTAGAGTGCTTTCACACATACCTTGTTTGATCTGGACTTATCTGGTTTTATCTGAACCACATGTGCAGGTGTAAAACCCTCCACAGAACGGACCGAATAGCCGGCCTTAGTCTGACCAACAGAAAGAGACCGATCCAGGTGAACCGTGGTTGGGTTTTGTACTGTGTGGAAACACGCTTTGGAAGTTCTGCAAGGCGACTGTCACCAAAAACAAAAGAACAATAGAACAACAGAAGTTGGTAGATGGTACTCCCAGGACTGCAGTGTGTAAGCAAAACTCATTTTTCCAAATGTATATGATGTAGAGAAAAATGAGCCTTTTGTTTGGACTTTTTTGTGTGGTGTTAAAACGCCCTTGGACGGTGGAGCAGTAAAGCCAGTGCAGGCGGTTCACAGCCTCATGTGGTTCGGACGTGACCTGTGATTCCCAGTCCTGGGGACGTCCATGAACTCCTCTGGTCTCTCACATTCACTCCTCCTCTCAGCCCTTTCTCACCCTGCTCTCACCCTGCTCTCATCTCTCAGTACCTTTTTAGCACTTTTCAGGCCTATACAGTAGGTGGACTTGGTTTGGAGGAAGTTATGTTTTAAGTGTGTCATTTTTGAAGTGTTTCATTGATTTCCTCTTCTGGTGCTCAGGAAGAACCCTTCATGAGGTCGGATGTGTCTTGCCTATTAACACTACGGGTGCAACGGTACAGGTAGTCCACGGTTCGGTCTGTACCTTGGTTTTTGAGCCACAGTTTCGGTACGTGTTTTGTCAGCAAAAATGGAATTTCACAGTAGGAACAAATTCTATAACTGTACTGAATAAAAGAACCCTTTCTGTCCTGAACAATAATCTTATTCCTTGACCACTTCACAGTTGTATAAAACAGACACATATACACATAAGGCCTAAAGGGAGGTTTTTATAATTAAGTAAATTCCTGTTCTGCATGGGGGTGTAAAAGAAAACAGCGGTATAAAAACTGTCTGCCGTACGCATGTCCTTGTAAAAGCGCTTCACGGTACTGTATGTGTGTCCGAGTCGTGCACCGGGTCGGTACTGTGTAGACAATGGGTTTGATCATGGGTCGGTTTGTGGGTGTAAAGTTCACAGGTACGGGTGTTTTGGGTTTGGAAAAGTGGTGGGCCCGTGCAGGACTCTACAGCCGCCTGTCTGTCCTCTGTCTCTCACTGAGGGGCGGGGCTTCCCCACGCTGTGTGCTCACACACTCAGTGGCCTGTAATGCAGTTTACAAAGCGCCAACGCAAAATCAATTGCAAAACCGAAATCCTGCGGTCCATAAAGGCGGGCTGTCACGTGCAGGGCGGACCGAACACTGCGCGGTTTTCCCGAGTACCGTTGCATCCCTAATTAACACCATATTTTCCCATTAGTTTTGAAGTCATAACATAAAGGCCCAGCATGCGTCTCAACTTTAAAAGCAGTCATTTGTGGTGACATTTAAAAACACAGCGAGCATAAGCCTGTCTTGTCATTTCCAGGGTCCCCTCGTGGCCTACACATTATACAAATATGCTTGTTTTGGGTGTTTGACGAGTACAAGCTCCGTTTTTGAGCCCCGTTAACTCCTCTGTAAACCCCGTGGGTCTGGGCCAACAGCGGCTCTACCCCACATCCTGTCTTCATGTGTCTCTTAAAAAGAACCTGGTGCTAGTTCGGTGCTGATGCTAGAGCCAGTGCTTCACTGGTTCCAACCTGGTGCCTCCAGAGAAGCAGTTTGCTTTTCCACAGGCCAAGAACCAACGTCATTATGTCACATTAGCAATGTGTCCTTTAAGAATAAAATGTGAATAATCTGAAGAAATATGAACAACCTGAAATGTCTGGAGAACATTAAGTGCAATTTTAACAATATTCTGCCTGGTAGTAAATGTTTTGTGCCTTTATAGATCTGATCCATAATGCATATTTGTCAATAAGTTGAGGCATAATTATGTTAAAATTACACTTTTATTTCGAAAGGAATTTCA
Organism: Ostorhinchus angustatus; assembly: GCA_029822955.1. Classification (NCBI taxonomy): domain Eukaryota; kingdom Metazoa; phylum Chordata; class Actinopteri; order Kurtiformes; family Apogonidae; genus Ostorhinchus; species Ostorhinchus angustatus. Next base: position 6,433 of record JAPTMW010175850.1, read on the forward strand.
TTTTTTTTTTCAGGTTCAATCCATTCCACTTTATTTTTATAGCACATTTAAACAACAAGAATGTTTCCAAAGTGCTGCACATCATAAAAACAATATAACAATATATAAGTACATAAAACAACAAGAATGCCATAAATAAAATGATAAAATCAAATAGTTAAAAGTAAATAAATAAAAGGCACAGAGGAGCACACAACTCACGCAGAGTTAAAAGTCAGAGAGTAAACGTGAGTCTTAAGACGAGACTTAAAACGCTCCACTGTGGTTCCAGGTTCATCACATCTTTTTTGTTTGGATAGTGTGTAAATGTAGATATTTTCCACATTGTTGTTATTATTTATTTGTGCTAAAACAAACAGAGTAATTTGGAGTTCTCATCATTTATAGGTTATTTTGCTGTAATGTTACTGGTCCAGCCCATTGGAGAGCAAAAATAGGGCTGAATGTGGCCCCTAATATAAAATGAGTTTGACACGTTTGCTTCAGACAGTCTGTGATTTTCTGGTCCACATTCTGAACTCCAATGGGGCATGAGTTTGGTTTACTTCAAATAAATGATTAAATGAAACAAACCACACAAACAAAAACTAAACACCCATTGTCACAGATGTAGAGCGCGGCGATATGGCCAAAAAATTGTTATATTTTTGTAATTTGACAAACTCTGAGTAAAAAAACCCAATGCTCTTTACTTTCTTTTATAAAACAATATTTGATATATGACTGATAAAAGACATTCATAATTAATTAAAGCTGTTTACACACTGAATATGTGAACTCCTTCGGTGGTTGTCTTTTCCACAGAACTTTATTTAAAAACAAATGAATGAAAGTGGAAATGTTCTGCTCATAAAATGTTTTTTACTCTCAAGGCAACACATTCCTCAGTCTTGCATTGTTTTCCCTTCAATAAAACATCACACCTAAAAGCCACAGAGTGTTGACCCACTTTAGTGCTCTGAAGTACACTTGTCATTTATAACCGAAGCGCCTCTCCTTAGCTGTCATAATAGATTGAGGACCACACTATGTCTTTGTGTGTGTGTACAGTGTATGTAAGTGGTTGCAGGAGTAAATGCAAGCAAAGGAGAGAAGACTGTGAAAGGAGAGAAAGAAAAGGTTGACAGAGAGAGAGGGATTAGGAGGACCTGAGCACAGATGGCTGTGGGAGGCAGATGTCCCTGCTGAGCTGTTGAGGATAGTCCTGCCAACTCAGGAACGGTAACACAAGTACGCACAGCAAATAGGCTACCTCAGAATGGGTGGCAAGATTTGGGAAAGCAGATGCTAAAAAATGCTTTCTGCTTAGAGAAATGTCATCAAAACTACTACAGCACAGGAGAGCTGTAGATTTGTGTTAAAGCTTTAAATCCCCCTAAAATATTTAAAAAATATATATATTTCTGAAGCAACTGTCTTGGATGACACGTTGTATTTGTCTCTCAAACAATTTAACTTTTCAGTTTACAGGAAAAAAAGCCGCAGCACCCTGCATTGTGCTGCTTTGAAAAGAGTCGATATCTGCCTTTAACAGGAGCTAATGGTGCAGACGCTGACGGTCATGCTAACGTGGATCATTGTGAAGTACATCCTTTAGATCAGGGCTGTCAAAGTCCACTTACCTGGGGTCCACTGGAGCTGGAGTGTGGGTCAGGCTGATCCACATCCAGTATTCCACAGAAAAAGGCTGAATTCACTTTCCTCACACTAGTTTCATGCACTTTTGGATGAACTCTCCTTCTTTGAACGTCTTTCCGGTCCGACCAATCATCTCTCTCTCCTCGTAGCTGCTTCATTCTTTGTTTCTTTCTTGAATAAATCTTGTCTCCTCAGCATGTCTAATTGAGTCATGACGTCAGACGTTGTATTCCTTAAACACCGTACCTGTCTCTGTCTCGTAGCTCCGCCCCCTGTGCTCCACACAAAAATATTCCACTTTTCCGTCCACTTGGTGTCACTGGAATATGTTCAACTAAGTGACTAACATTCATACTTCCACAGGTACTTCGTGGTTGGCTAGCTTGACAACCAGACTATCTGTGGTAGAACATAAGTGATCAATATAAATGAAATAAAAGCTTGGCAAGACTAAGCAAAACGGTGTGTTTGAGAACTACGTGGAGGCTGAACGAAAACTAAACTTTGATGTAGTAGGGGGCCACAAAATATCATCCTGTGGGCTGCAATTGAGCCCCGGGCCACAAGTTTGAGACCCCTGCTTTAGATAGAATCCAAACACAGATCCACATGTTCAGAGCAAGGTTATTATCGTAAACGAAAACTAACGAAATGACGAAAACTAGACTTGAAAAAACATTTTTGTTAACTGAAATAAATAAAAACCTTAATTAAAAGAAAAAACTTTAACTAACTGAAACTGTATTGTGTGCTTACAAAACTAACTAAAATGCATACAAATTATGGATAAAATTCCTTATGTTTTCGTTTTTGTCAGTGTTGGACTGATATGAAATCAATTTATTTCGGTTGAGCAATTTTAGCTGGAGGCACCTTACTGTACTTCATGGTCTGTCACTTCTCGTCACTTGTTGTTTAGAGTCGTCTTCTCGTTTCCCACTCCACCTGGAAACATAGAGATTAAAGTTGGGAGAAAGCAGCAGAGTCCTGTATGGGATTTATGTGAATACGACGGAGAGGAAAAGAAAAGATATGAACAAAGTAAAACGAAGACTAAAACTAAGCCTTTAGAAAAAAATCTAAACTAATAAAAACTAGCAAACCTGCTCCAAAAACTAATAAAAACTGAATTAGAGACGAAAAAGTCAAAACTAATTAAAAGTAAACTATAATGAAAAATCCAAAGCATTTATAACCTTGGTTCAGAGGTGGCATTCATATGCAAGCTAAATCAGTTGCCGTTGGTTGAACTTTGGTATTTACATGTAGTGTTTGTTCATGAAAATAGACAAAGTTTGGGGAAAAATATCCAGATTGACTTCCCTTAAAGAGGGAGTCACTGTTCTCCACAATAAGATGTATCAAACCATCCCATGGGTTTGGATACAAGCTAGTATATGTGTAGTGAAAGACAGGCTGCCGTGAAGTCAAGTGTCACTTCACTTTTCAGTGAAGCCAAGGAAATGCACGTGGGAAGTGAAATAGGTGACAGATCGCATGTCGAATCTGACAAAACACTTAGGTCCTGTTCAGAGGGATTCAGTCATGAAGGAAGCATCGATCTGAAAACTCAGACCACATTCAGTGGGTTGGGTGGTGGAGTTGCAGATGGTGCCTCTCCTCCCTTTGTTCAACCTTCGGGGAAGAGGGAGAACAGGAAATTATGGCGGCGCAATATAGCAGATGATTTGACAAACCCTTAAATAGACAGTGTATTATGTGTGCTCCATATGTGAAACATGCCGTCGCAGTGGGCCCTCCGTAACCTTATGCCACCCTTCCTCCTTATGTGGTTTATTTTGTCCTGCAACACCTCACTTGGTCAGAAAATGAAGAGTTCCGGACTGAGTTTTCTTTTCATCATCTTTGGCGTTGGCTTTGAGTCAAATTGGGTTTATAAGACAATATTGTAGTTCTTCACAGTTCTGACTCAATTTATCAGCCTTTCTGAGGGTAACCTTGTGTGGATGGTAATATCATTTATGCAAATATGAGGGTTAAATGAAAATAATGGGTATTCTTTTCTTTCACCCATTTTTGCATATCTATATTATAAAAGTCAAGTGGCCTTTGTGTGTGTGTGTGTGTGTGTGTATGTGTGTATCTGGGGATTCACACTAAATCCGTACACAGCTGACTGCTGCAGTTTGTCAAACTTATGTATTTTTGGTCAAGGAACA
>JAPTMW010176026.1:0-16702 GCA_029822955.1 Ostorhinchus angustatus
CTGCAGACATCCATTAGTTAATAGACCGACTCCTGTTTCTGCGTAAAGATGCTCCATGTGCCATAGTTGTGTTTCCACATAGTAATCCGTTCATGTTTTATCAGCATTTTTAGTGCATAGTTGAATAGGTGCATTTTTGTAGAATTAATATATTAAAAAAAACAAAACACAAATAAGCGATATTAATTTAGATTTGCGAGTAACCGTTGGTCTTTTCCACCAGGTACTGTGGAGAGGTGTCCTCTTTGGCTTTGACCAGCACCACCAACATGTTGGACATTTTGTTCCACTCTGATGAAGCCTACACCGACAAAGGCTTTAGAGCCGAATACAGCGCCTATGATCCCTCAAACCGTGAGTTTAAAGTCTGTCACATTTACACACAACATTTGGCGAGATGGGTGAAATGTGACAGCAACACTCATAGCCTGTCATTACGGAGCAAGGCGGAGTGTAAACTGTGTAGTCTGGGAGACGCAGAGACAGTGGCTGACTGACAGTCAAATAGAGCTGTTTAGTGATCGAGGCACAGAAATTGCAGCAGTGAAACTCAAGAGCTAGACTAATCACCAGAGAGCATGTTTATTGGGTCCATTTTATTTGCCACTGTCAGTCAGCAGCACTCCACTTTCAATACTCTCCGCTCTTTATGTTGTCTCCCATTTTGACTGAAATGGATTTATAATTGTTCTGATCAACAGGGACAAGCATTGGAAACATGATGGATGTTACAAACATACACTATCACTCCCTCTCACTCAATTTGTCACTATCATCTTTTTTTTTGTGCTCCCTCCCACTTTTGTCCATTTTGTGAACAGCTTGCCCCAATAAGTTTGCCTGTGCCTCGGGCATCTGCATTGGAAAGGAGCTGCAGTGTGATGGCTGGAATGACTGCGGTGATATGAGCGATGAGAGGGAGTGCAGTAAGTTCTCCCTTGACCCAGTCACACTTTCTTCCTTCACTTTCCTCATTTCTTATCCACTCTAATATTTCCCTCGTTGCTCCTTAAAGGAGTCAACCGGCAATGTTGCACATGAAGGCCAGTTTCTTCTTCTCTGAGAAAGTCTGAGAAAATAATGTGGGCGATGACATTGGGTGTTAAATGTCTACGTTAAAGCCTTTTTTATCAACTGGGTTTGTAAAGTGTAGGCATCAAGGAAGGGTCATCTAATAAAAGATGCTATGAAGTCACATCCTTCTAACACCAAGGAAAGTAAAATAAAATTCAATAACTGTCTTGATTGGAAACAGCCTAATGCAACAGTTTTTACCCTTTGGACAACTTCTGGCTGAAGGGGTATTGTAATTGTTTTGTCGTCCGTCTGTCTGTCTGTCCATTCAGTGACATAATCACATTATCTGAAGAATGCAATGAGATATCTGCACCAAATTTAGACTGTGGATGCATCGTGGCATGGAGCAGAAGCCTATTGAAAATAGTTGACTTTGACCTACTTTTTCAAGGTCAAATGGCCTTGTGCAGTTATAATATCAGAGTACTTTTAAATATACATATGTATGTTGTAAGCTTTACACAAAGACACTAAAACCTAAATTATAGGGTAGTAACTTTCAACAGAACCTTACACCATATTTGGCCGAGGGGGATTAAAAGTGCACCGAATGTTGTTTTTTAAATGGAACATTCTTTGCAGTGGACAGCTTTTTTTTTTTTTTTTTTTTTTATTAAAGCTGTTAAAATTTGGGAAAAAATGGCTTGATTGGTCTAAAGAGGATACAGCGTTTGTCATAATAACTCAACATTAATTTGTTTTCTTAGAATGAGCGTTTTATATTTGTGAAGGCAGTGGATCCCCCTTCATGGTGTCACAGTCATGTTTCTACTGAAGCATCTTGTTGGTATTCAGTATTAAGGTTCCTTACTGTCGCCTACTATGTTGGAATATGGACTGGATTTAATATCCATAAAAGACTTAAAATAAACAAACCAAACACTGGGTCTGCTTATGTTTAAATATGACACTTTGGATCTGCTGCTTTAATATCAACTTCTTCAAAGCCCCTTTACTTTATTTAACTGTGACATTTATTTGCTAGAATAATCCACACTTTCGGTCACTGGTTTTTGACAATCAACTAGATATAATCTGTAATTAATATACTGAGGTGGATCCTGTTTAAATCACAACATATATTTGATAGATCTTCATCAATGCATTCTTTACAATTTAGACTTTTCTTCCCCTGCAGGCTGTGCGGCTGACCAGTTTGCTTGTGAGAATGGCATGTGCAAACCAAAACTATGGGTGTGTGATCGAGTCAACGACTGTGGAGATAATAGTGATGAGGTTGCATGTAGTAAGTATTTCTGAGTCTCAAGGTGCTCTTTAGGGGATACAAACCCTATTTAATGCTATTCTAATTGTGCTAACATTAAAGGCACATCACTGCTAATGCTCCGGTCACTGTCTCCTGGGTTGTGTGCAGTCATTATTCTATCAGTAATAGAGTTTGTTTGAAGCCTTAACCAATTTGCTCATCATCCATTCAGACATTTAATCATGTGTAATACACACCAAATGAATGGAGTCAGTGATGTCCACTGTGGCTACACCGCCGCTGCCTCATTCTAAGCTCACAGGTTTCAGTTTTAATGTAGTTATCTATATTTGATCATAAGTTACCCATTCCTTTGTTTCTTTGCTTTCAGGTTGTGAGGATAATGAGTGGCGTTGTGGAGATGGGATATGCATGCCTCAGGATGTAGTCTGTGACGGCAAAAAGGATTGTGAAGATGGGAGCGACGAGGCCTCTTGTAAAACCTGTAAGTGGTAGACGGTATTCTTCTCCTGTCTAGTCAAACATCTCAGATTTAAAGTTATAACCTAGTCCTGCCTTGTTACAGTAACTATCAAGCAATTAACCTTCAGAGAGTGTACATTTAGACTTTACAAAGAGGCTCCATTGAAGAATTTGTTCTTTTTTTGAAGTGTTCGGTTTTTTTCCCACTTTGCACATTTTTTCCGTCTTGTTTCTTCTTCAGTCTTTATCAATTTCCCTTTCACTTGCTCCACCTTCGGTCTCACACACAGGGAATGCACTCTTGCATTTCCTTTTGATTTTCACTTCTGTGAATAAAGAGGGATATTAGACCTCAACCTCAATCAATATGCCCAATCAATGCAATCTGCTCCTCAATCACTATGCATTGTGCATTCAAGCCTTACTTTGAAGCCTCACTGATTGCATAGTGTTTTACCGGTTAAACTTGGATATGCTCTAACGCTTTGATTGAAATATGGTATGTGTTTTGATTTTTGGGATATCTCTACTCCATTTCAGCTCCAAGTATCTGCTCTGACTACAGCTTCACGTGTAATAATGGCGCATGTGTCAACAAGGTGAATGCCGAATGTGACCGCATCAATGACTGCGATGATCATTCTGATGAGACCGGATGTGGTAAGAAATGTCCTCATCTCTTCAATCCCTATAATATGCTTTTTTTTATTATTTGTTCTAAAATTTATAAAATAGATGAAAGCGGATCTAATCTCTTCAGTGTCATTCAAAGTAGATTATAGAGGAGCTGGGTTGAGCTTCACGTTGGGCTGTCTGTTAGAAAAGAGCCCCGGGCCTTGACTGCCTTATTTATTTAATTCTTCTTTGAAAGTGGCTCTTGTCATCTCTGAAGTTTTTGTTTTTTCCTCTATTTAAGCCTCAGGCTGGTCTGTGTTTTTTCTATTTTTTCCATCAGCTAATATGCCAGCCTTATTAGGATTCCAAGAGTCATAGCTTTCACAGCCAAGGCCATTGTCATAATGGCTCCAAGTCAACTTAATCTAATTTTCAGATTTCTCCCTCTGATCAGTCATGCCAGTCTCTCTTCATGTTGTAGACTCAGCCTTCAGTGCCCCTTGATTCCCATTTCTTTGTCTGTTTAATGACAGAATGTGGCACGCGGCCCTATAAGCTGAACCGAATTGTAGGAGGTCAGAATGCAGAGCTGGGGGAGTGGCCCTGGCAGGTCAGCCTCCACTTCTTGACCTATGGACATGCTTGCGGTGCCTCAATCCTCTCAAAAACTTGGCTCCTCTCAGCTGCTCACTGCTTTAAAACCACCAGTCCCAAGTAAGTCTCAGCTTAAACGTCTATAAAACTATGCACTTTATGGGGCATATTTCCTTTTGCATGTTCCTTTTATACATTTTGATGTATAAACTATAATCATTTCCCTGATATTTTATTATTCATCATGTTATTTAAAATTTTATCAGATCCTGTTATGCAATACATATTAGAATATGTATCCTGCTGGTAAAAAATAGAAATGTTCACAACAGAGGACCGTTTATATTCTAATTGCAGTGTCTGAAAATTAGCCCCTGATGATACAGTTAATTCAGAAAAACCTTGGGGGGGCTAAATTTACATCTCATGCATGAAAGCATAACAATGCATGCACTGAAGTGCCCTGTAGGTGGAGCACTCACCATGCTGTTTGACCTCAGTTACTCCTATTGCTTCTGAGCAGGGAATGGGTTCATTTTCAGATATTCACATTTGGGGTGGATATTTGCTATAATGCTATTAATTGTTAGCTGTTTGTAGACATTTAGTGAAACAGCCTAATAGACTTTTAAGGACAGATGCAGCTCAGTATAATAATACTGCAGCAAGTACTACTTTCAGAAAACTTCAGGTTTAGGTTTTGACAGATAAGAAATTTTTGTAATTACTTGTTACTCTTTTAGTTACCATGCATACATAACCTTTGCACCATGATACTGCTCTGTTTCCTATTGCAGCAACTTAATTCCATCCAACTGGCAAAGCTATAGTGGCATGCAGGACCAATACAACCACAATGGCGTAGAACGGCGCGCAATACAGCGGATCATCACCCACCCGGATTACAGCCAAATGACCTATGACTATGACATTGCCCTGCTGGAACTCAGTCAGCCGCTGGAGTTCACCAACACCATCCAACCCATCTGCTTACCCTCTTCCTCCCACGTCTTCCCTGCAGGCATAGCCTGCTGGGTCACAGGCTGGGGCGCACTCAGAGAAGGAGGTATAATATGTGAATTGGTGATTTTGGGTAGTTTAGTGGTCAGTTTTTCCACTGGAAGTGGTTATTATGCATATTTGTAATATTTATGAAGTTGTTCCAGTGATGGGTGACCCACTCTACAGTAGCGTTGTTCCTCTTTGCATATCACATCAAAATTAAGACATCCCACTCCCCCTCCATTTTGTTGTCCAATGAGGTATTCATGTCCTTCATCTTCTTTTGCTTCCTTCTTGTTCCCTTTATCTCTTCTTCATTCAATTTTGTGTCTTCTTTCCTTTAATGTCCCACCCATTTCTTTTTTTCTCCCATCATGACATACTTCTTCTCTGCTCAACCCTCCCTCCTTTTTCTCTCATCTTTTTCTAATCTGCTCTCTTCCATTAAGCCTTTTTCCATATCCATGTATCAAGACAGACATCACCTCTCCTGGGAAGCCTCTTAAACCTTCATTAGCTAACACTAATCCAGCCCATTAGCACCTTTGATGTTAGTGATGAACAGAGAGGTCATGTGATGGAGTGCTGACCCCTTTGTCCTGTTCTTACAGGTCAGGCAGCACAGGTGCTACAGAAGGCATCAGTGAAAATCATCAACGACACAGTGTGCAACATAGTCACAGAGGGCCAGGTGACCTCCAGGATGATGTGCAGTGGATTCTTGGCTGGAGGAGTTGACGCATGTCAGGTGAGATTATGAAACATGTTCTCCAGAAATGAATGAAAGTACAGAGCTTCAGTAGATTTTTTTTCTTGCATTTTTCACACCCATAAAATGCATTGAAACTCAATCTAATAATCATTCTCACCCGACTGTGCCCACCAGGGAGACTCTGGAGGCCCCCTGGCGTGTTTTGAGGAGAGTGGGAAGTGGTTCCAGGCTGGCATTGTGAGCTGGGGTGAGGGTTGTGCTCGTCGAAACAAGCCAGGTGTCTACTCACGTGTCACCAAACTGAGAAATTGGATCAAGAAGGAGACAGGAATTTGATGATGTGGTGAGAACCAGGGAAGGGGATCCAGATGGGGGAGACGTCATAGTGCTAAAAATAATGGAGATGGAACATTTGAGTCTAATTAAGGACAAGTCTCTCCAAGATGTATTTTTTTAGCAGCAGACTTGCACTGAGGATTTTGTTGCATGGACCTGTTATCTGGTTTCCTTCCCCATTTTTTTTTTACACTCTAACACTCAGACAAACCCACACTTAAACATTCAATGAACCCACACTGGATCTTTTGTAGTTTCTAAATGCATAAATCATCATTTTGTTTTGTTTTTTTTACCCTGAAAACATCATTTTAAGTCAGTGCATTTATACAAGTCCTAAGTTGGTCTATTCAGATGGAAGCAGGCCATCAACTTGAAGTTTTTAAGCAAATTTCTAAATACAGTTCCACAACCTGAAAAAGTAATTATGCTTTTCCAGCTTTTGCGCTTTGTATTACTTAACAAGTTAGATGTGTTCAACCTCTTAGGCTGCAGACAACATTGCACTTTGCCAATGGCCTTGCCCTGTTGATAAAATTGAAGGTTGTTCTTTTTTAAGGGCATTAATACTTCGTTTAAAATAGTTCATACATTTTTAAAATATATTCCTGGTGGTCATTCTCAAGAGCATCGCATTGGTTTTTAAGTTAGTAAGGTGAACTGTAAATATTGAGTGAAAATATTAAAGTACACCAGATTTGTACACGGGTAAAAGCATCAGCATGGTCCTTGAAGAGGGCTGATTTGAGACTGGGTTGATGCTTAAACTGCTGCAAACAGTGGTTCTACATCAGTATTTTAATATTAACAGATGCTTACTGGCCTTGCCTGGTCTGCAAAGGATTTTCCAAAATTTAAATGCAGAATGGGAGTTTTGGAGGATGAGGATTATATCTATCTGGCTCTGCACAGGTCACTAGCTAAACTCAGGGTGGTCGGGGTCTACAGTCACACACCAAAGAGCCAAAGCATGTCATCGAAGTCGTAAGTGGCTGCTAGAGCAGTGCAATGAGTTCTTATCTTTGGGAGTTTCTTCTTTCAGCCATGGCTTAATGAATTAAGTTTTAAATCTAAGACGTGACTCATGGGGGCTTTTCCACTATTTATATTCATCTATAAAATTTACTGGAAAAATTAGAACCTGGATAAACAGACCAAAGATTTGTGTAAGTATTATTTATTGAGGGGTAAAAATTTACAAGAAAAATCAGATGGAATTGCTCAGTGGACCATTTTTTAATAATTCCACATGAGCTTTACAATTAAACTATGCAACTGTAAATGTTTATATTCAGAAAGTACATGCACGGCCTCAACTTTAATGAGATATTTTCATGAAAATTGTATATTGGATTATGGACATACTTTATAATCTTTTTTTTTTGTTTGTGCACATTGATATACAAGATGGTTTTATATAAAAGAGTTCAATAATAAATATCTTTTTATCTGATTCCTCAGTACCTAATTGCATTACCTGTTTTATTTGTCTGGGTTTCATTCAGTACCATGTTGTGCATAATAAATACATGCCTTGTGAGACCTTGTCCCTTCTCACAGTAGAATCATAATGAGCATGTACATCTCCTCCCCGTTGTGAGCGGCTTGCCTACTACCTGGGGAACAGAGGTGACACAACAAACTCATATTGTCAAATAATACCTACCTTTGTCACAGCTCTATCCTATTACCCTACAAGATGGGCACGTCTGCATCAGGAGGTGGATACACATGCAGTAGGGGTTCTACTGTCTCATCTGTCTTCATTAAAAGCAGCGCACCACTGGGAGAATAGGAAAATCAACATAGACAGTGCTGCTAATTTATGTATTCATCATTGTTGCTACATGGGAAGCTTTGTTTGTTGCTGTGCCTCATATCCATGAAGCTACTTTACTCACCAGGAGGATGAACTCCCAAGATTCAAAACAGCCAGTTCTTTATCGGAAATGGTTTTATTTAAATATAAATATGTGTACAAAGGTACAAGCAACAATAGCTCATTTTTAGCAAATAAAATTCTTAATACATTATTAAAAGAACAACCAAATGGCAATTAGTTGTGACCCAAAAAAAAAGCATATTAACTGCATTCAATGATTGATGAACAACTTATAGAAGAAAATCTGTGGACCCAAATAAAACAAGATAGATACATATGTATATAAAGATACTTTACAATATAGCAGCTTACACGCTGTACATTAAGGCTTATATAAAATATAAAAATAAAGACAAGCGATGATATTTGCTTCCTCACTTTAAGTGTTCTCTTGTAGGCTGCCTGGTAACAGCTTTTTAGACAAATGGCAGTACAGGCATCCATACTGAAACATCCAGGAAGTGGAATGCAACTGGACCAGGTGCAGAAACCAATGTCTCAAACATGAAATGGACATGAATATAAACGCTGAAGATTTTCACTAGACACATCATTTGCATGCAACAGAGAGAAAGTATGGGCTCAGCCATTTGTACAGTTATTTAGTGTTTTAGGGTAGTACTGTTTTTTGTAAACATGTTGAGAAAATCTGATTGAGTTGTAAAACTTGAGAGTGTATGGTCCACATTAGGACAGCCTAACACATCTAACCACACCTGAGCCTGATGAAGTTGAAGCTGCATTCAAGTTTATTTCAAGTTCAAGATTGCCACCATTTTTTTCCCAAACCACCACATTTGATTGTTCTGGTAAAAGCCTACTCTTCATTCTGCAATCAGAAAACACAGTAGAAAACAGTACCAGGGGCAGGACAGCAGTATTCAGCTTCAGCCTCCCTTTAGCTCTGTACAGTTATCACCATCTTTGGGTTGTCATGGCCTTACCTTGTCCCTCTTGGTACAATACACATACTGTATTTAACATACAGTCTTCCGTTAAAATGAAGGCTAAATTACACATTCTCTTCATATCTCCCTCTTTTATCCACCAGTAAGAAACACTGCCAAGTCCAGCACAGGTGTTATCAGAAGAAACTCTAGGAATACAGCTCAGGCCAAGAGTATTCCACCTCTGATTAGACTCTTCATACAGCACAGTGCCTATAGCACTCGTTGGTCAGTAGAGCTAGCCTATTGTGCAGAACAGGATACGACTGTCTGTGTGGATAGCTCTGTCTTTTGTTGATGATAGAGACACAAATGTGCTTAGAATTCCTTTTGCATGCCAACAAAACACCAAATGACAGACGACAATAGATTTGTTTTTTTCCTCAAATATCTCTTAGCTTGTAGTATCTTCATTCAAAGTATTTAAGAGGCCATGTTTGACATTTAGCGTTGACACAAAGTAAACTCTGGAATGCAGGTAAACAGCTACCCCAGTTATTTTGGCCACTCAAATTCAGGAGATTTTCAAGTTGGCCCTTGCACTGGCAGAATATCTCCACAGTTTGGGTGATCATCATGTAGAGATAACCTGGTGAGGTATCACACTGTAATTAGAAGTTGGACTTGAACATCACAATCTGCTGAATTCTCCAGCTCAGGTGCTCTACAGTTTGCATTCTTCCCACCATCAGTCACAACAAAAAAGTTGGTTATCCCATAACCAAAATCACGACTCCTTCCAAATCTTGCACAGACGTGTCCGTGAAGGACGATCCAAGTAAGGAAAGTCATTGTTCATGTTAGTCCAGCCACACATTTATGTGGAAGTGACATTGGTTATCGACTCGCTGCTTCTATTCTTAAATAATTTGTCCCATCAGACATGTGTCTGCATACGCTGCGAAGGCCGGCCATAGTCAGACTGCTGGGAGGACACCTGTGAGGAGGCGTAAGAGAAGCGGGAAGAGCTGGACACTTTGCTGGCCTGATCTGACTGGTCATATGCATCCACTTTCTCATAAGAAGCAGGCTTAACATAGCTGGTGAAAGCACGGCCATAAGTTGCAGGTAGGTAAGCAGAGCCACTGTAGAGGGGGTCAGTGGGATAAATGCTCGCTGGCTGGGCAGGCTGCTGCTGGGCAGCTTGCTGATGTTCATAAGAGGATCGGGTCACAGTGGTGGTTGCGTATTTATGGGAGAAGTCATAGATACGAGGCTGGGAGCCGTGCTGACCGTACATAGGGCTGGGGGAGGGCAGCTGTGATGGAGTGTAGACTGGCCGGGAGTTTGGTACATATTCAGAGAATCCACTGCTGCGGATGTGGCGGTCATCGTGCCCACGCACATTGTAGTAGCCATTGGTGGGGTCCTAAAAGAAAATGAACATGACAAGATTCAGGAATGTGTATTTAACTTAAAGGAGTAAAATAATGCATACTTTTTACTCTGAAAGTGTATAAAAGAAGTATTTTAGTTGTACCTTGATATCTGATCTTTCATCCTCCTCCTCTTCCAAGAGATCACTGTGTTCTGTGCGTGATGTCCCTGGAGACTCGCTGCTGTTTGGAGCCTGAGGGAAGACCAAGCATTTGAAGAATTACGAAAATGGACAAGACCTCAACTGACTGAGAGCAAAACACAAGTATTCAATTACAGTGTTGGTGAAAATATTATTTACCATGGGCTCTTTGACATCCTCCTCATCATCATTGCCACGGGTAGCGTTGTGATCACTGTGAACAATCTGAACTCTGATGTCACTCTTGGACAGACGGGTGCACCTCTTACCTATGGAGATTAATAGGGAAAATATGTGATATATAGTTCATTCTATATACATTAGAGGATGTAAAAACTGACACAGATAAAAAACTAAAAATCAGAAACATTTTCTGTTTAATTTGAAGAATTGGCTGCCCATACTAACCGTTGAGCTCACCTTTGCCTGTGTGCCTGCAGCACAGAGAGACCAAAGTAATGACACAGATGAGCAGGACACAGCCTCCACCTACTGCTCCACCAACAATAATCAGCATAGGCAGGGCTTCTGTAACATGAACAGTAACAAAAGAAAAGTGTGGCACGAGAGGGTTGGGGTAGAGGGTTGTCAAGAGAAGGGGGATGGATGAAAATAGCAGAGGATAAATGTCAGTGTACGTGCAAATCACAGCAAAAGAAAGAAAAGAGATCTACTCATTTGTTTTGCTAATTCTAGAAACGTCAGCTCCTATATGAATTCATCTGCACTAAGCCCTGTCCTCCTCACCACGAGCATATGCTCATGCGGGCAATCCAGCATCCCACAGCCTGGCTATTGTCTCTAATCTCTCTAAAAGAAGGGTAACAAGGCCTGACATGCAATGAAGCAATAGACAGTAATCTAATTAGAGATTCCAGGAGATACCGCTGCCCATTCCTCTGGAGACCCCACTCTGCTACGTTGATGTAAATTACTGGCGAGGACCTTACTTTTGGTGTCTGCTGCAACAAAGGCTTTGACTAGCAATAGTGTAGTAGTACTGGCTAATCTTAAGATTACCTAATGGGGCTTCAGTCTAAGATGCTGAGTTTGGCTCTAACACAGTGATAGAGAATATGAGACCAACCGCGAACACATGTGGCTTCATCTAATTGACTTTTGTCCCTAATCAATATCTATGTTATAGGGCAAACATATTCATTAAAGGAACCATCTGCTGATTAAATCAAATCGATCGGAAGAGTATAATTAAGATAAGCACAAGACAGCAGCACTGCATTCACCTAATCTTGTCCCCTACACAGCAGGGATTGAAACTATTACTATAACATGCTCAGATGGGGATTATTACACTTATCAGTTTTGTACCTTGCTCCTTCAGTGTGACCAAGGCAGTGCCGGTGCCGAAGCGGTTCCAAGCGGTACAGTTATAGCGCAGCTGGAAATCTTGAGCCAAAGTCTCAGACAGTACCAGAGAAGACAGGACTTCATGGTCGCTGGTTACTGTCTGCACCGAGTAACGACCAGAGGAACCAGAAGACAGCGTCATGTCTCCAAAGGTCCACACCTGGGGAGAGAAGTAAGAGAATGGAAAACGGGGAGTAAGTCGCATTTTTATGAGAATTCTTCACCTCTGTGCAAAGCAGAGGCCAACATGGTGGTTCATCCTTAGATTCCTGCCAGCCTTCTGACTGAACATCAGTTCTTCTCTGTGTTCTGCTTTCTCTTTGCTGACCTCTAAGGTGCTTCATGGCTGACACAGCTCACAGGCTCATGTTTAAGCTGCCTCCCACGTCTGCCCTGCAGGTGAGGCCTAAGGAGGGTTAGGTAGCAGCACTATGAAATTAGGCTCCTCTACTGCTTCCAGCTCAGGGCCAGCAGGGCACCTGTCTCTCACTCCTCCTCACACCCTAATTATCCTTTCTCAGCCCAGTGTATGTTCAGCAGTTCAACAGGGTCAACCGAGTGATGCCTCTTGGGCCTCTAATTGAATGCGGTTTGGCTGAAACCTGCAGGAAGCCTGTCTCCCACAGCTCTTTCAACACTACTATCTCTCCAGTCACTGTCTGGGCAATTACAGTTGTGAATATGAGCGTATTCATATTTGTTAGCATGTGAGCATGTGCTGGCACAAAGATGTGAAGGTGAGGTCAGGGGTAAAACTACTGTGAGTGACTGCTCTCCTATGGGTGTGTCTAAGAGGGACACGGAATATGCAAGCTTCCCAGGATAAGTGAATGACTTACAGGACAAACAAGAGGTTCACTTACAATCTTATCAGGTGGGGGGCTGCTTCCCACCCGGCATTCCAGCTTGCCCTTGGAGTGCTTGACAGCATGCTGTGTGGCATCTGCTGTGATGATAGGAGGGCCTGGTGTGAAAAAATAGAGAACAGAGCAGAAATAATGAAAAAAAAGAAAAACGGCATTAAACAAGTCTCATATGTCAAGTTTGTAACTTTTTTTTTTTTAAGTCTATGCATTATGACCAACATAACAAGCAGGCTAAGGACAAATGCTACTCACCATTTACAGTAAGAGTAACATCTCTTTCTGCAACTCCAATCCGAGGAACAATGGCCTTGCAGGTGTATACTCCGGCATCCTCCTGGGTAACAGCCTTCAGCTGCAGGGTGTTACCGTTACTGAGCACCTAGGGACAGATCCAGAAAGACAAGTGACAAGTGTGTGAGAGAGTGAAGGTGCGAGGTGTTAAAAGTAGATAGGGACCCTTATTAGTTGCCTGCTCATTGTGTAGGCAGCCCAGAGGTGGGCTGACCATTGTAACAAATGCTGGTGGTTTGAGCTTAATTTCTTTGTGAAGAGCTTTAATCAGAGCATTAAGCACTCCAGCCACCGCTGAGTGACCGTGCTGCTGGGGAGATTGTTGTAATTAAACAATGGGGACAGGATTGCGCATACTATGGTGTGAGTGGGCCTTAGCCTTTGGAGCTTCTACACTTACTCACTCCTTAGCTCATTGATCCTGTCATTCCATCAAGCTGTGATTAATCCATTTACCCCCACTCCATCCTCCCCCCTCACTCCTCTCCTCACACCCCCCCTCTCACTCTCTCCAATTTTTTATTTCAACGCACTTATGGAGTAACCCAATTAATCTATTACTCGTGGCTATGTGAGGGACGGTAGCAGTGGGCGGATTAGAAAAATGCTTGTGTGTTTCACTCAGAAGGGCTAAAAGCGTTTACTCTTTGAGATGACAGCATCGCTTACGCCATCCCACAGCATTCTTTTACTGGGGGTGTTTTCTCCTATATTGCCTCAGAAATTATATTAGTGCCTGTAAAGAAGCTCCTATGGGATGTCCCTACTGATGGTGTGCACAAAAAGACTTTTACCCTGGATGATGTAAAGTGAAGGTGGAAATGTCCCAATTGTTCCTCATACAAAATTGACTTTGAAGAAATTAATACTCAAGTACAGTAAGGACTTTTTTAATGTGAAGCAAAAGATATTGAACTATATGAAGTAATTCTTCAAGTCTGAGACACAACATGGCTCGCTGGATGACTGACTGATTGATTTAACAATCGATTGACTGATGATGCTGTATGAATCTGTCATTGGACAGTTGTCTGCCAGAGGCTTTAGCCCTCAGGGAGTGTGGTGAAAGGAGGTGTTGAAGATTCAGCTGCAAAGGAATATGTAGGGGGGGAGTGTGAGGGATTCGTGCCTCAAGGCCATGTGTGAAGGCTTCTCTCTGGAGGGAAAGTGTTGAAGGGTGGTGTTGAAGCTTTACCATAAAAAATAAGGTAGTGACTAATGCTTGCTGCCTTACCACACTGGAGCCCTGCTTGGTCCAGGCCAGGGTCAGAGGAGGGTTTCCAGTCCAGGCACAAGTAAAGGCTGCATCCATCCCAATGTCTACTGTCATTGGCTTAGGCTCTGACAACAGTCTGGGGCCAACTAGAGTAAAGTAACAGAGAGCAAGTTACAATCAATAAGACCATGCTTCTAAAATAACATATAATCTAGAAAAAGAGCTTAATCATGCAGCATTCAAATGTTCCCGACAGTGAAACTCACACTGAACATCCACCAGGGTGCTAACATTTGTGCTGCCCACAGAGTTGGACACCTCACAGGAGACAGGATCTGTGAAGTAGGAGTAGTCTACTGTCACCTCAAGGCTGTCCCCGTTTGCCTCAGAGATGGGAACTCCTCCTTTAGACCACCTGGGACAGATGAATAATCACATTATACAGTCGCATTAGTTCAGGGAAGGTTCTTAGCCATGCGTAACAAAGTGGCTATTAGCTGATTCATGACTTGTGCCAATCTCAATCAAATACTGCCAATCAAACAGCCCATTTAGTCCATCCCACTCATCACTTGGCGTCCTTGCATTGCTTGTCTTATCTATTTGGCAATGGTATGTTGTAGCATATTGTATCTCGGGATATTTAAATAATTGAACTGTGTCATTAACATTATTGATCTTGTTACCTGGCTGGCTCTGTGTGTAATGTGACTGTGAACAGTTTAAATTAGGATGGTTACCTGTATCCGGTGATTTCCGGATTGGCTGAAGCAGAACAGATAAAGAGAACTTTGGCTCCTTCAGTCACAGTCTGAGGCTGGACCGATAGGGTCACTGATGGAGGGTCTGTGAGAACAAAAACTCGTATTATTGATAGAAATAATCTAATAGGTGTACAACAAAGTCTCTCCACTTGTGTCAAAAGGTATGGAATTACAATGGGCATAATAACCTATTTGTAGCTTTGGAAATATAATTATGGATAAAATGAAATGTCTTCCACACAATGTGTTTTCTTCTGTACTTTTTTTTTTGTAATTATCTTTTTATTCTTGTTTTTACAATTTACATTCCATATCATGTTCTAAAGAAAAATAAACAAAACAAAAACACATAAAACACACTCAAACAGGGGAGTATTGACAGAAATAGTCAACCCACAATATAGTTAAAGGGGAATCATTATATTTCGCATTCCATTCTTTTCCCGTTTAAAATGAACGTTGAACATTTAAAGTTTGTAGCATAAAACCAAGGGTTTACATGGTTCTATATACACAAAACTCTTATCCAGTAACATCAGCTCTTAATAGTGTTAGAAAATCAACCCAGTTTTTCCAATAATTAGTGAATTTGTCTGACTCCAGTCTGACAGAAAAAAGTCAACTTCTCCATCCTATATATGTCCTCTAAAACCTCTATCCAGTCCTCCATTTGTGGTGCATCCTTTTTTAACCACTTCCTAGTGATGACTTTTTTCCCTGCCACTGACAGTATTCTGAATAAATATTTATCTCGTGAATGTGTTTTCCCCTGGTTCTTTCTTCTGTACTTTATGCTCTACTGGTTTCCTTTAGTGCAGATCCATGTTGGTATACTCACGCTGGACATTGATAGTGATGGATGTCTGTCGTCCGGCAGGTGCAGCTGGGTTGAGAACCCTGCAGGTGTAGGTGCGTCCAGAGTCGCTGTCCTCTGGAATGAGTGGAAGCATACTGACAGCCGCCTCCCGCTTTCCATCTTCCATCAGTGTCTGTAGAGTTGGGCAACAGTAAAAAGCAACTTTAGTACTGCTAGATGTCTGAGAGCCAGTTTACACGTTATGCCTTTAGAGAGGCTTCTTAGATTTTTATTAAAATCAAGCACAGCCGAAAATCTACTCAGTGTGGGACAAGCAAGTCACTTGCCATTTGTGTTTGCACCACTTAGGAATATCTCAATGACACTGCAGGTCTTATTTTTTCATGTGTGAGGCATTAAAATTGCCATCCTGTTCTTTGGCATGGCAGTTAAATCATATATTTTATGATGCAGCAGGGGATATTGTGCTGTTCCCACATTTCTGAGAGTGTTCCCCGTCAGCGCTCCTTGTTTGTCATCATCTTTTAAATCTATTTACTGCTCTCAGAAATCAATACGCCTAAGTGAGGAAAGGTGTAGATTCTGAGGATATGGCTTACAGCTTTCTCACTCTCAAACACACATGTACACGTACACACACACACACACAAACACACACACACACACACACTTAAAACAGTGACGGCCAAGATGACTGTGTGATGGTTTTTTAGGCAGTGACAGTGAGGAAGAAGTGTCACATCTTTTCAAAAAAGCAAGGGCAAGCATAGCCTTTTCCCTGGACAGCCAAATCAATGGACCAGGCCTCTTCACTTCCTCAGCTGCAGACACAAAAAGCATTTTTATGCTAGATCAAATCACATCAGTCCCTGTCACCACCCCTCACCTGGACAAAGTACTCTCAACTCCTAGTCTTACTAGGATTGGAAATTCTCATTCGCTTTCTTTCTGGACCTCTCCTCTCCTCTCCTCTCCTCTCCTCTCCTCTCCTCTCCTCTCCTCTCCT
>JAPTMW010176559.1:0-10243 GCA_029822955.1 Ostorhinchus angustatus
GGGCCCCATGAATGTTTCATGCCCCCCCCCCCCTTTATTAGCGCCCCAATGTGCGGGTATTGCTTGTTGGGCGTCGCCATTATCAAAGCTATTTTTTCCCCTACAGAGGACAAAAAATCAAAATCGCCACCTGCAGAATGGGGCAGGCTTCTCCATATCTTAAATCTTTAATGCTTTTATTTTTCTACACTTACTTCGTCGCTCGATGGACGTGATGACAGTGAAGTTGAGGTGCTTGCCATTTTGGCAGGTTGTGGAAACTAAGTATTTGAAAATTGCAAAAGATACAGCCAAGGCTTTTTGTCCCAATGTGCCAGTTGTTAGGTAAGCACAACACTGGAACACAGAGATTGCACTGTCTTTGCATTGATTCATTTATTCGCTGCCACCAAGGGTATGGGAGTTACACACTCTACCTTTAAGATTCAATATCTCTTTGTGCTATGAATACTGCAAAGATGGGGGGAAAAAAAATACGGACCTGGAAATATGTCTTAAGTCTCCATTTATGATGTAGTTTGAGTGTTATTTCTGTCTAGTTTTTCTTCATGTGGAATATCTTCATGTTTGTAGCTGCTTGTGATAGAACAATGATCAGTACATTTCAGACTTCATGTTGCGTTTCCGATATTTCATTCAAAACCAAAAACTGAGCCGATCCAGGCAGAAGAACCTAGTGTCTGTCAGATCACCTTCACCACTTTGAATTCATAGCTTCCCCTGCAAAAAAAAAGGTTCTTGATCGTCATGAGCTGAACTTTTCCACAATGATTCCGTCTGAATTCATGCCATCAGCATCAAGGCTTTGATCACAAGTCAACAGACATATCTCTCACTCAGAAAAGGGCAAAGATAGGCAGGAAGAGTGACACGGGGATCTGAAGCCAGTATTTTCAACAATTAATAGGACGTTCTACATCATTAGTCTGGGTAAGCATTAATAAAATGGAGTGTTTGAGTAGGCCACGAGAGATCATTTAAATGCAAAAGAGCCCAGGAGCCCTGAGCAATCTATCTCGCAGAGCTGAATGTAGACTAACTGTTTGATTCATAATCTCCTAATAATGACTTTGCTGTCAGAATAGGTGTTAGAGTCAGATTTCACCCAAACTTTGTTCCCATCATGCTGCGGTGCCTCCTTAAGTTAAACTAAAAAAAACAACAACACACCATTATGTATCTAACACCAAAATAATCAGAGATCAGATTATTTAAAAAGTGATTTACTATGTCATTTATCATTGAGATATTACGTAGCCAATAGTTATTCCAACAAAAAAAGTCATCATTTGTGCCTTTGGTATTTTACTTGATCACCATTTAGCGTTCTGGGTGCTTCTATGAAAACAGGACATGGGGCTAAACATTCAAACCAGATGCAGACTAATGTAATGGAGCAAGTTTGGAAGCACTTTGGGTCTATTTTAAAAATAAATACTTGCTGAGATAGAACAGAAACTTTTTTTTTTTTAGATAAAACACATTTTTATATTCTTTTACATTGTTTTTTATACAAAAATCTGCATATAACACGATCAAAAAGGACACGAAAATTACACGCTATTATTTTTTTTAATATCTCTTTAATCTCTCACAGGTACATGTTTTGGGAATTGAACTAATTATGCAAGGCAGTGTTTCACAAAAATGACCTTTGCTGAAAAATCATTTGCGATTTATATGCGTTTAAATGGGCAGGTTCTGCATGTAACGCGAGTGGACACGATGGGTTATACAGGAAAACCTGGAATGAGACAGATTCATGAATAACCTGCATGTCTGGATTAGAAAAACCACTAGGATCGACAAGTTTAATAGCGTATTTATAGCGCTATATAAGCCCATTTATAGCCATGTTTTCCAAATCAAATGCACTGACACCAAGGTAGCTTTTCATGTCTCAATTTTGGTCCTATTTTTGTCCCCAATATTTGATTAAAAATTCATTCATTATGGGATGGCTCAGAGCAAGAGTATGTGTTTTTTGCATGTATCTGAGGTCATCATTAGGTTCATCCTGGGGAGAAATGTGTCCAAATTTCTCTTTTCAGGGGCTCTAAAAAGCTGTCAAAGTGCCAGGTACCAAAATAAACCCAGTTTCATAAAAGCACCCATCTCCTAAAGCCCATGTTTGGCAGTTGATCACTCATACATGTCAACTGTGTGCAATGAGCAACACACACACGACTATTAGAAACCAGTGGATCATTCACTTCACATATTATACACTATATAGTACTTTTGTGGCCGGTGTCTTCTGTTCTTGTCCAATAAGGGATCTTTTTAGCTGCCCTTTTCCTTTTTCGTGTCCTGCCAACATAGAAGGAATAAAATAAACTAATGTAGTTTGCATATTTCAGTGTTATATTTCAATTTACGCCCTCACATTATTAAATATGTGCCAATTTCTTAATTTCCATTACTTTCAGTTTCTCTGTGTTTTTGTGAATTCAAAGCTGTTAAAATACTTCTCAGTGCTGTTTTTTTTTTTTTTTTTTAATTTAACCCATAAAGACCCAGCGCTACTTTTGTGCCAGTTCACAAATTAATTTTTCTCTATTTTGAACCTTTCTTAACAGATTTACCACCATTTATTCTAATAGTATGCTCTCTACTTACCATTTTTAAGTATAAGTCAGGTATTGTCTTATCTTTAATTCACTGATAATGTAGATGTTCATTAAAAGTCAGACTAAAGTTGAAGGTTATTGTATCAGGAACAGAGAAAACTGAAGAATGTGACTTTTTCAGGAAAATATATTAACGGAACATAAAACAAATGTCTCCATCCACTGTCACTGATCCAACTCCATGGGTTTTACAGGTGAATCAATATTGTAGAAGATGACATGTTTCCATGGTAACTACGGTGTGATGACCAAGAAAAGATGACAAGCTGCAAGTTATGCTAATTATTTACATGTATTGATAGAATTAATGGATCAACTGGTATTAAACTGTTTAGATCAGTAGCTGATTTTGGTCATTGGTTAATGTTTGGGCCCTTACAGGTTAAGTATTATTAAAGGAATTGTTTATAATTTAGAAGTAACCATGCTTCAAAAATCAATTTATTTATTTATTTTTTTTAAATTATAATTTCACACTGTTTTAGCCACTTCATATCAGTGAAGAGGATTTTTTTTTACAAGTCTGCAACATCATAATGACACACTACAAAAATCCAAATCTTACCAAGTGTATTTTTCTCATTTCTAGTCAAAAAATCTCCTCACACTTAAAATAAGACATAATCACCCAAAGAGTAACTTTGCAGTGAGATATAAGAAGTTATTTTTAGAAATAAAAATATATAAAATTATATAATCCTTTGTTCCATAGGCACATTTTTTTTGCTTAATTCAAAAAACAAAAAAAAAGCTCTATTGATCTATTGTCTAAAAATAATTTCTTATATCTCACTGAAATGTTACTCTTTAAGTGATTATGTCTTATTTTATGTGTGATGAGATATTTGGACTAGAAATGAGAAAAATACACTTGGTAAGATTTGGATTTTTGCAGTGCAGCAATCCAGTAACAGCAATAATTTACCAAACTGTCCATTTTTTTCTTGTAAATTACTATATATTTATTTCATATTGTGCATAAACAGTCTTCTCATATATAAACTAAGGCTATAATTTTTCCACATTTGCAACAGTGTTTCTTGATGTTAGCTTGGAGATTAAACTAATTGCTGTGTGTTTTTTTTAGAGATAGATTATATGCAATTAGGATCAATAAAAAACAAATAACACCTAGACAGTGCGTGGGTTTTAACTGTGTGTGATTAGAAAAGCACACAAACACATAAATGCAAAGAGCACTTGCTTCACATCCCTCTATTCCAGTGCCAGTTCTGCATCCATGTTAGTGTGGTTCGTGTTTCAGCAATGTGACATGAACACACTTTTAGCTCCGTGAACTCGTCTCCTGTCAGCCATTTTATTCACAGTAACTTGTCTTGTGACCAACATTTTAACTGTGGAAATTTCCCATCATCACCCCACACAGTGTTGTCAGACAGCTGAGCTTCCCTGCTGTGAATGTTCTTATGTGTCTTTGTCACTAAACATCAAAACAGATGTGTGTGTAGGTGCTGCCTACACGCACAAGTTCTGCTGTTGTCAGATCAATACCAGGGACACTGCAAGTTAAGTGAAAAAGATTTAATGTAAGAAAGGAGATTTGAGCTTCTTGTCATCAGAGAGCGACTGGTCTGGAAGTTAAATTACATAACTTACCGTACATTTTTACAACCCAGCAATCTCAGTTTTACTACATGGGGATTGTAGACATATTAATTTGCAGTAAAGATAAAGATTGATAGTTATACCCTTGCCATCAAATTTTTTACCCTTTATGAGAGATACTCTTCGATAAAGAATAGACATCCTTTGCAGAAAATGATTTTCACAGGTGCTATAAAGCATAGCAAAGTTTGACCGAGCAGAAATACAGAACAGTAAAATGTTCCCCTGCTGACTGATTTGAGTTTACCTCTTGATGCAGAAAGGTAAAATGACAACCCATGTGGATGTTTTCAGTGCTTTAAAATCCACTGCACCATTCCCTGTGCTGGATGTATGAAGCTACTGATGTCATTAGCTCGTACATTCATATTCTAAATGCCTCACAGCACGGCAATTACTGCAAAACTCAAAACGAATAAAAGGAGGAGAAGCTGTAACTGCTCCTCACAGACTTGTTTGCAAAAAAAAAAAAAAAAAGAACTTTGGGCTCAACGATTAAAAAAAAGAAGCAGCACCCATCTGATCTCTATCTACCCCACAATACAAGGCTTTGTCTGAAGCGGCAGCTTAGTGCGGGACTATCCAGTGCAGGTGATATGGAGATCAAATAGCCTGCCAGCCAGCCAAGGCGACCTGTGGCAGCCAGCGCCACCCCCAGCCGCCTCTTGAAAGGAGACACAATCCCGATAAATGTATTCCTGTCAACATTGCTGCGATGCCTTTTTAATACAGCCCCCGGAGGATTCAGGGCAAGAACAGCCGGAGTCAAACTCCATTTCTCTAAGCTGAAAGAGAGATGTGACAAGAGCCTCATGCAGGTCAGGGACAGTCAGGGACTGTCTGCCAGCAAGCCACCATGGACAACCAAGAAAGGCTTTTTGTTGTTCTTTTTTATTTTAGCACAAGTGAGTAAACCCAAACCTGCCTGAACAGAGAGGAGCTACACCTTCAAAGCTCAATCTGCTTCAGTTATTTCTATTTGATTGTGTGAGAGAAGAATAAACTGGTCCAGGGGTTTTTCAGCACAAGTGTAGAAAGAGCAATTTAGGATGCAGTCACACTTCCAGCACTGTTGGCTTCCTTTGGTCTGAGCAGGACTGGAAGAGTTGACTTTCCTGCATTCTGAGCAATTCTGCAAATGACACACATGTGAAAATCATCCAATTGTCTCAACATGAGGGACTCCAATAGTGATGGATCACACTAGATGTAATTAGTGCTGTCAAACGATTCAAATTTGTAATCAGATTAATAACAGGGTTGCTGTGGATTTAGATGTATCACCATTAAATATCATTCATTTTTAATCTGTATTAATCACGTTTCATTTTGCATGACCAAACAGGCTCAAGAAAGAAGGGAAAATATATGCACTTAACGTGTTTGTTGCAAGCTGGGCGACAAAGTTAAGCGAAGTTTTATTATGTTGGTCGTTTGTCCAGGACTACAGATGGAAATGAGCTTGTCTGCTAAATCTGGTGCATGCATCTTGTTCTTTGTAACTAATGCCAATACACATTGTCCTGTAACTAAATAAATACAAATACGCATTAGCCGAAGTGCTAGCAGAATCCCCTACTAAGGTATGCTTTGCGTTGAAGAAGTATTTTAAACTGGAAGTGCTTCGGTGAAAACTTCCTGCAGAGTGCGTATAATACTTTGTCAGTCGACTGTTCCGTCTTGGGGATTTTTTTGTCGTCACATTTCCATCCAGAGGCCAACATGCTGTTTATCGTCTTCCATCTTTATGGGTTGGTTCTGCTGCCTGTCACTACCGGATCAACTGCCCATTTGTTCATGCGTGATGTTAACTCTACTTGGACAAACTGCTCCAATGCGTCATTCTGCACTGGATATGGGTGAATTACGTTAAAATTTTCCACCAGATTAAACATGATGATGGATTAATCTGCATTAACGCGTTAATTTTGACAGCCCTTGTAATAATCTATATTCAGCTGCTTTGAGGACAATGGATAGAAAACAGCTCCCAACTAAATTCGGCATATTTACACAAAATAATGTTTTTATTTTTACTGAGTGTTCATTAATATGCACTTTCCTCATCACATAAACAAACAAATAAATAGGTATTCCACATAATGAAAGACAAAATATTTGGCTGCATTTTGATTACTAGTGCATAATAATAGAATAGCTATTGTTTGTTGTCGGTTTGGATCAGTGGGCCGACATTCACAAATGAAACCCAAGTTCAACCCTTAATGTATCTCATATGAAAAGTAAATCAGAAGTTTACCTTCATGCACTAGTTTCTGTTCAGTCTAATTTTGTCGTCCTGTGCAGCATCTTTTACATTTGAGGCATCAGATGTTCAGTTTCTAGATTCAGATAAAACATTTCATCTGCTGAGGTTTTAAGGTCATGTTTCAAGGTGCTTTTATATTAGAAATGAAATTTCTACCGTAGCTTTATCCCCCAATACAGTGGAAATGTTTCCTCAGCATTACTTTTAGTCTGAATAAACCATAGAGTTGTAAAAAGCAATTATAGGCCTGTTTTATGAACAATGTAAAGTGGTCAAAATGAAATAATGGTTATAGCAAAATCATGACAAAACATGAATAGAAACATCTATTCACCCAGAAATAAATCAGACACCAAATATATTATGTTGCACTAAAATGTAAAAATTAAGTTGTCTGAAAGTATCATCATGGCACTTTACATTCATATGGAATTTAACTATTTTTTCTGGGTAGATTTAGTTTGTTAGGGCTTGGAAAGATAGTAGTGCTTAAAAACAATGAGAAAAAGTACAGACTAAAATAAGATTAAATGAGTGTGTACAAGTGTATTCAGTAATATTTTAACTAAATAAAGACCTAAATAAAGCACTATTATTGTCTAAACATAAAATCTTACAGGAATTGAGATGTGAACTCCAGAAATGGGGCAGATAAAGCAGTATAAAGTGTGGAATATTAGACGCACATAAACTAAATAAATACATCAGTTTAGTCTGCATCGTCCTGTGACTGCAGCCTTGTTGCAAACATCACAGCCTGGTCCTCTACCCTTTAGACGCTGAAGTCATCCTTCAGGAAGCCTTCGGGTCCTTCACCTTGTGGCCGATTATCGAACATTCTTGAAGTCACGCCCTGACATTACTGTAGCACAGCTTTCATGATGAGCCATCCATCGATTTTATGTCTGTGAGGAAACAATAAGGAATTGATTATAAACACCCCTGAACCTTTTTGGGTTTAGCTAATCGTATATATGTAGCATACAGAGGTTAAAAACTACTTGAAAGTGTTGTAGCATAGGATGCAAAAATGTTTGTTTTGTCCAGTTTGTGAACACTGCAGCAAATTCAAGTCGTCCCCGACCTGTGTTATTACCTCAACATGGATTAATATCTAAAACACCACTTTTGAGTTCAGAGACTTGTAAGCAGTAAAAAAAGCAGTGAAACTCGAGTGAAAATTAAAAGAACTTTACATATTTGCCAAACTCACTTAGCTTTCACAGCTTTTGCATTAGGTGCTTTCTGGTTTGTTTGCTGTCTCAGATCAAAGTGGACAGAGTCAGTCCAGGTTGCCAGGTTTGGTTCACTGCCAGCGAGCTACTTTGAAACAGCAGAGCAGTGGCAGTTTGCTGTTTGAGGGATTTTCCTTATGGTAAATTACTGACAGTCCATATCAATAATAGCGCCCATTAGATTTCTGGGAAAAACTTCAGTGTAGTCCTTCATCCTTTCTGCAGTTAGAGCCTTGACTTCATGTAAGCAGCTGCAGCAAAAGTCAGATCCATGTCATTTACAAAAGTCATTAATTATAATTACCAGATTGTGTGCAAAGGTTTTTCAGTGTCTGAAAGTAAATATGAGTTGAAACACTGATGCAAATTTATGTTACAAAAAGCTAAAAAAAAAAAAAAAAAAAAAAAAATTGAAAAGATGTATTTCTCTTAAAGGGGTTCAACTGTGGAATAGGGCTAATTTAAAACCTAAGGACTGCACTTCCTTTATGTTAAAAAAAAACATTATATGCAGCTATATTTGAGTTATGGCTGTAATTGAAAAAAAGAAAAAAAAATTTGGCAAACAGTATTTCACAAAAGTGAGTCCACCCCTCACATTTCTGCAAATACCATCTGAACCAAACATGATACACAACAAAGCCAAACAGTTTACTAAAGACAAGCAGACTAAGGATTTGGTTCAGATGGTGTCAAGCCTGTGTGGCGACAACCAGGTAGGAGTAGAAAGACAAGTGTGTCTGTCCTACAGTCAAGCATAGTGGTGGGGGTGTGATGGTCTGGGGCTGCATTAGTGCTGCCGGCTCTGGGGAGCTACAGTTCACTGAGGGAACCATGAACGCCAACATGTACTGTGTCATTTCTTCAGTGTTGTCCCATGAAAAGACATAATTAAATATTTGCAGAAATGTGAGGGGTGTACTCACTTTTGTATGAGTGTGTGTGTATGTGTGTATATATGTTTTTTTTTTCTTTCTACTTGACACCAGGTATTGTGTAGCTTAAGCTGTAAAGTAGGTGGGCATTAATAAGCTTTGCTTCTGCCTGAGCCTTTTTCAGTCAAATTGTATTATTTCTCTCTTCTTCCGTTGTTTTGTAATGCATACGTGACATATATATGAAAATAAACTAACTAGCTAATATTGAGGCTCTTTCAGACCTGAGTATGTTCACTATTGACTTGCTGAATTCAGACATGGCAGGACAGATGTGGTACTGTATTTAAGGTTTGTGAAGTCTACTTTGTGCTTAACAATGGACAAGCTTCAGAAAATGAGAAGTTAAGTTGAAAGTGGCATTTTCCTGTTGCTTGTGTGTTTTTTTAGCTGGATATTCATAATTTTAACCAAATGGTTGGTATGATGTAGTATTAACAGTATATATAGAGCAGCAGGTCTGATTACAGTCAGAATTATTTTCTTTAAAAATACTAAGTTATACTATAATTTAGTTTATCACTAACATAAAGTGTTTTCCAGGTTTTCAGTATAAATTTCTCACTCAATATCTTCTCTTCTATATTCTGATCATAAATTAACCTAAAGAGGTAAACCAATTTCAATGTTTGAAAATATCAGATATGTAAACCAGACGCACTCACATTCTACTCGGCGTGCTTGTAGTGCTGATTTAGTCATTAATCAGCCTAGAACTAATTCACTGCAGAAGTCTGTTTTATTCAGGTCATCGCAACTCTGGAATAATTTGCCAAAAAGGCTGAGGGGTTCACCTAATTAGCACATATTTAAAAGAACACTAAAATCTAAGGTGTACCATATGTGAAATTTATACTTACTGGATGTGTTTACTGTCATTTACTGCTACTGCATTGTCACTGTGTTTATTGTGAATGATGTGTCAATTTTTGATGTCTTTTTAACTGCGACCGCAGGAAGACTAGCAACCACTACGGTGGACGCTAATGGGGATCTCCAATAAACAATAAATGGTGTATTTAAAGTTGCTGCGGACTGGCCTAGTTAGATTCGTCTCTGAGTGGTTCTAAATATGACTCAAGCGTTCTAATATTTGATGTTGAAATTGAACTTTTTCAACAAATTACCGCCACCTGCCTGTTATGCTTTGCTTCAGCTCTGTCACAAGCTTAGTGATGCTCAAACATTCAGCCTGCTCTTGGTTGTTCATACAAGGCTCTGAGTCATGGGCAAACACTATTGCACTCACTGTTCATGCAGTAGTAGAGTCCACAGCTGTCACTGCTCAAACTGAGTGAATTACACCACATCCTGCACTGGAAAGCTTTCTTTTTTGTACTTCTTGACTACAACAAAGCATCTTAGTTGAAAAGACAGATATTCATTCAAATATTTGTTAAATGGCCACAAACCAAGAATTCACTGGAAAAAAAATCCAAATCTTACCGAGTGTATTTTTCTCATTTCTACTCAAAATATCTCATCACACTTAAAATAAGACAGAATCACCTAAAGAGTAACTTTTCAGTGGGATATAAGAACTTATTT
>JAPTMW010177762.1:0-16686 GCA_029822955.1 Ostorhinchus angustatus
CAGTTTAATTCCCTGTGAATTACCTGATGCTCCAACCCGCCCTGTTGTTAACACACATACACACACACAGTATTACACAGCTCATTGAAATCACTCCCTCCTCTTCCGTTGCCGCGCCGTGGTTTGACGCATTGCAGATCCGACTTGACCAATCAGCGGCCTCGGTACAATGTGCAGAATATTGCGGCTCTGCGCCGCCCAATCAAACCCCGCCTTTCAAATCCAAAACCTCAACTTCCCCAATGCCGTCAGCCGTAATGTTTAATCGGTATCCTTCCGCCTTTATAAAAATCTGTGTAAGACAAAATAGTTCGTCACTCTGTGTGGTCGTCTAGCAGGTTGGAGAACATTGATAACCATAGTATATTTTATCCCAATGAAAGGAGATGCAAGGGAATAATGTTAGGGTCAGTTCACTTTGATTTGTGATAATCATACATATACAACCAATGCAAGTGCAGTATTAAATTATTACATTATTATTAAAACAAAGATACAAATGCATAAATGCAATCCTGCATTCACAATGTAATTAGGACTATACTGTTTGCATATCCACAAAATTTAAGTTTTGACACCTGACAGAGGCAATTCAAGTCTTATTAATTTATTATGTGTTATTTTGTGTTTCTTGTCATAGCCTTCGGCCTTCAAACAACAGCAGTCTAATGATGGGTGTCAACTGGGTGTGACATGTGGCCTCAGAGGATAATACAATAAATGTAATAAGCAAACAGTGCCAGTCGCAGTTACATGAATGTCACTTTGACAAAGAACGGGCTGTAGTACAGGACCTGATTTGCAAAAATTTTGAACAAGTCAATTTAAGCAATGTATTTCACTTTTTATTTTAGAAAGGTTCAGAGATAGAATATGTGCATATTGTGATGAAGAAGCACATTGACTGTGGTTTGTAGTGTTTGGCTTCATAGTGTTGATAGATTTTGATTTGCTTTGGCGGTTTTCATTCAGATTCGCTGGATAGTTAATCCTAGATTTGATTGAATGCCATTAGTAATCAATTGCCTCTCCAATGAGTTTTAATCTCATGTTCATGTGTAATTTGGGGGGGGGGGTTATTCTTGCTGGAAACAGTCAGAGTATTACATTTAAAACAAATATAACTTGAGATGCATTGTAATCTTAAGATATGATAAATTCCTATCTGAAAAAAAGATAAGAGAATAGACAAGTTTATGAGTTTTATTCCTCTGTTTGCAAAGTTTGCTGCTGCTGGTTCATCACTGATTCAATTCCGGTTGCACTGAAATGAGATTATTGCTCTCCAAGACCACCAGCTAAATTGTTATTTAATTACGATACAATGATAAGGTCTGAGACACCTGTGTCCAGTTCAGATTTTATGTATCTGTCCTGTCACGCGTATCTGTGCGTGTGCGCAGACACGGACACGCACACGCACAGAACGCCGCGCCTGGACCACAGCGCCAGAGCGTGTTTTCCCCTCAGTGCGGAGGAATACAGTGCGGCGGTGCTTCGTCTTGCTTGCCCGCCTCCAAACAGCCTTGATCAGTGGCAGCCGTCCATTTCCTCTCTCCCTGTAGCGGTAGCAGACCAACCTTCCCAACTCAAACAGACATGGTAAGTATCGTCTAACCTGTGGTTCGCCTTATGTACGAATTAAATTGTGTCCAGCTCGCTGAGTTCTCACATGATACGTTTGTTAGTGTCTTGAGCTGGTTTTGTTGAAATATTCCGATGTATTCATTTGAGAGAGCGCGAGTGGAATGGAGTCATTTGTACCGTTAAGTTGGCTAGCGAACTAGCGACGAACACTGTCGGCTTAGCCACGTTACACTTAACACCTTATTGTTACGACAGACATATCATATCACAGTTAGTCTTTGCCACAGATGACTTTATAGCGCCTGCTCATGATAAAGATAATCCTCGCATCAGGCTGCTTGTTACAAGTGGCCGCATAATTGACAGTAGTTGTGATGGATCGGCTTGCAGCTCATGTTAGCATCACAGCTAGCGGTTTTGTTAATGTCATATTCCTATAAATTGCTTTTCTGGCATTTGACAGCTGTATCAAAAGTTATATATGTATTTCCGATGCAAATAGAGTCGCGTTAGTTTGTAGAGTGTAAATCTACAGGTCATCTTTGAAGCCGGTGAACTGATGAAATCTGCTGGTTGAGGTGTTGCTTGGCAGATGTGTACTGTTCTTACCACAGTATTCTGCATCGCGGAGAACACATTTGGTGACTTTTATTACTGATCTATAGAGGCTGTTGCATGTTTTAATAGCTGTTATTACAATTTATGTTAACATCCATTAATATGCAACGTAACTACTGCAGAAACTAATAACAATGGTAACTGTAAATTTGATTCATCTCGTAAAGTAACGCTTGAATTTGATTTGACCACAGCATGTCTTTAAATATTAATTTAATACAGATTATACATGACTGAAAGAGACAGTCCCCAAGTCTGGTATGTCCCGTCTTATCTGAATATTGCAAGTAGGGGGGGGACGACGACTCTGTCTCCATTCTTGTATTGTGAAATGGTGAAAACCAGACAGATTCTTTTGCACCTCTGTAGAATTTGGTTTGTTGTTCATAATTGCACAATGTTGGTTTTCTTATTCAGTTTATAAACCTGGAAAAATGTCCAGGGAGTGGTTGATTATATGGTACAGAGCATGGACATTTTCTTGAAGCTCAGTGACTGAATAGAGATAAACATGGTTTGATGAATAGAATTTAGTGAACACATTAAAAGCCCCTGGCTCTTATTGCGGAGGCAGTGTTCTACTATTAACCTCATCAGTTATGTAAATACCTTTCCTAGAAGATGCACTGAAGCATGGCAATGAAATTCATGTCTGATTGTCTGATTCATTTCTCAGAATGTGATGAATCATATTCTATTGTAGTGAAGTCTCCAAAAAGGCAGTCTTTTTGGTCATCTGTATTTTGAGTATTTCCTGTCTTGAAAAACAAAATTGTTTTACCCAGAGGGATTTTTAGTTTGTTTTCCTGGTAACACATTGAATGCTGTAAAGTGTTGTAATTCATAAAGTATTTCCTGACAGGATCACAGTAACAAAAACAGCATTGCCTGTCTCCTATGTTAAACAGGATTTGAGCTGATAGCTTTAATTGTT
Source organism: Ostorhinchus angustatus (assembly GCA_029822955.1). Lineage (NCBI taxonomy): Eukaryota > Metazoa > Chordata > Actinopteri > Kurtiformes > Apogonidae > Ostorhinchus > Ostorhinchus angustatus. The sequence continues at coordinate 3,140 of JAPTMW010177762.1, forward strand.
TGTTTCTATCATATATTTTATTCATACCACTATCCCAAGTTTCCTAAGTAACTTAATCCAAATGTTTGGAATTTTTGTCATTAGTTGTTGTTGGTTGTATGGAATTACTTGGGTAGGGCAGTTTGTTAAAAAACTGGGGAGACTTGTCTGCAGACTATAAAATAATTTAATGGGTATTGTGGCACCTCTTCAGGCTGCTGTAGAGCTCACTTTCATACCTACCTACCTGGTGCCTTATAATTATGTAACATTTTAAGGACCATGTCGAAACTGAAGAACTAGACTATACTTAACTGTGCGATCAGTGCTCCTTTGGAAAAAAAACATATTTTCCATTATTCTGAACATGTGAAAGTGCCTTTTATGCACGAGGGAACAATTTTGTTTTGAAAATGTAAGATATTAATTTTACATGGAAACAGAGGGAAACCCCTGGATGAGCTCCCACAGATGCATGTAGGTTTATTGGTTGCCATAGCTACCTGGTTCACTAGGTTGGATACAGGAAGAAGGAAGTAGCCAGTGGAAATAAAGCCTCACTTGTTACAGTCATCTCAGGCCTTTTCCACTGGCGGGATTTGTTAAATGCTGGAAATTTTGATTTGTCCACTTGTGGCCATGCTCATGGAGGCCTCGAGTGAGATACTGAAATCAAAGAGGAATAATTTTGTTTGTACAATCAGAATTTTCATTATATACTCATTGATTTAAAAAGTAAAACTTCAGAAAACTGAAAAATTTAAACAAGCCCTTGCAGTTATGATCTTCTGAATAAAAAGGAAAACTGTTACCTGTATTTAATTTTATGTCAAACTTCTGTCAGTGGGTTCTCCAGAAGTAAGTAACATGCAACACTCACAGTAATGTGGCTTGTAGTGCCTGGCATTGCTGCGCCTTGAGAGGAATTTGACCTGGATATTAGAGGGTTAGCAGCTTGTTAACCAAAGCTAGAGCGTGCACATACATGCATGGACACATACACACAACACATCATTACTATCATTATCATCAGCCATATTCTAAAAGCTTTGTTAGTGTTGCTTAACGGCACTAATGCCATGTCGATTAGATATTTCAGCTTTGACTGTATTCTCCCAAGTCTTCCTTTCACATGCTGTACTCAAGGCCATGCAGTCTAGATTGTACTTCTAATATAAAGAGAACTTTATGCCCTCCGGATTAATGAGACATGTTCTTTTTGTTAAAGCAGGCTCTATGCCCAGTACTCTTGGCAGTTGTACCGTCTTGTAGGACACAGTATAGTATGTGTCATTGTTGGGTTTGAATTCATGCAGTTTTTCCTACATTGCTGTCAGTCTACACTAAGTTTATTAAGAATATACGTTACATTGTCTTCTTCATAACATTTTGTTAAATCAAATTTGGATTTTTTTTTCTTGCATCACAACAGCTTTGCTTTTAGTATCACAGAAAAGACAAACATTAGATGGGATACAAGAAGTAATATAACATTACAAGCTCTATATTTAATTTTAGGATTGATTGGAATGATTGAGTGTAACCTTCAAAAATAGTGATACTATGTATCTGTGGTTTGATGGAAGCAGTTTGGATTTGCAGTTCAGCACATCGTTTTGGTCAGAGACAGTGTTGTTGGTAGGCCGTGATATGATGTGGTAGGCTGATTCATAGATAAATTGATCAGTCAAGCCTGCTTATAATTAACACTGATGTTCTCAAGATGGTGGTTGGACTCCATGACACTGGTGAAACTGTGTGCCAGTCGGCTACTTGGTGTGACCCGTGATGCTGTCTAGAAGGTCAGGTGACCAGTGAACTGATCCTCCCCAGGAGCTGCAATTGGAGTAGTGAGACGACAGGCCATGGATCAACACGTGCATATGGACACATACAAAACCTGTGTGACCCCCCAGTCTGGACTCTGTTTCAAACACACACCCTAAATCAATTTTCCTGACACATTTGGGTGACCACCTCTGACCTGGCCTCCTGGCCTTGACACACACATTCATCCTCTTTCACTGTCGAACTGTTGAAGGCTTCTTGTCTGTTTAACTGCTGCAGGAGGTGGACACTTCATCTGTGCATCCAGTTTTACTGTACATCTGTTGGAGACGTGGGCAGAAAGCTAAGCCTTGACCGTTGGCTCACACACAGATGTGGTGTAACTGGTTACTGTAGAGTCCTGGCCAGTCCGAGTTGGATGCTGTCATGGACGGACAGCAGCTAGGCAAATACACTCAGAACTGGTAGAAAGACGCGAGGCCGACATTTAGGCAGGACAGCAGACAGATTTATTGAGAGAGAGACAGATGGAAGGACAAGTATCCAGGCGAACGTCAACAAGAGAAGCAACTTTTGTTATCCAGCCACATCGAAGAGAGACATCACTTGTCAGGTCCGTGCCAGTCCACTGACCTTTGGTACACTAGAGGGATTGTGACAACGTCTATCATCCATCAGCCAACCACTCACTCTGGAAAGTCTGCATGACAAGTTCTGCAAACATCCAGTCATCGGATTACCCTTCATGCAGCTATCAATGCAACTTTCCTGAAGGAATAGGAAAGACCTTTGAGTTATTCCAGTTGTTAAAATCAAAGGTCATTATTGAAGTTTGTTCAGACCCATATTAATATTTAAGTCTTTTGAGAGATGTTGATCTGCTATCCATCCTTTTTCTGTGTGTTTGGTTAGCATGATCTGATAGATGTCTGGCCATTATTTTTTTCAGCCACCTATTCCTCCCAACTTCAGACTTGATTACTGTCCTTCTTGCCATCACCCCCTCAGTATGATGCCTAAGAGGGTCCCTTTGTACCCAGCAGAGGATGATCTTATGAGCCTCTCCACTGTCTATGACCTTCTGGATGAACAACAACACTTTTACAAGGAGCTCGTTCAGCAACAGGAGAGGAACTATAGAGCTTTTCTTCAGATGCTGATGGACTCGGCATCTGGCCGTATGGATAGCCTGGTCAGGGAGATGCAGGACCTTAGGAACTGCCTGCAGAGAACAAAGACTGAACTTGCAGAGGTTAAAAAGGAAGGAGTCCAGAACAGAAAGCGCACAGAGTGCCTGGCTGAAGGCTTGGTTATGGTCCGTGGAGCACTGGATGGCCTAAGCATCAAAACAGGAATGGCTATGGGAGGTGCTGGAGGAAGAGGTTTGGATCCAAAACATCGGAGTGGAGGTGGTGGGTTGAGGCTGGATGGAAGAGGAGGACGTAGAGGAGAGAAAAAACCAGAACCTAAAGCAGTAAAGCTTGTGGCAGACCTCACTGACATCCACTTTGAGGGGATAAAGGTTGTATGTCACTGAAAATGGAAATGAAGTGAAGGGGTTACTCTAGAGCTTTTGGTTTCACAACACTTTAAATTTCTTATCAGTTTTATGAGATTTATGTGCGTTGTGGTTTATGCAGTACATTTAAATTTTGTGTTTTAATCCCAAGGGTTTAACACAAGTTGTGTGCTTGTTTCTTCATGTACGTCATTCTCTTTTGGTCTCAGTGCAGATTAATAGACCTGATTTCTTTCCTTTTTAGGCTGACCAACTAACAGAAGAGCAGATTGCCGGTAAGACAACATAGTTAAACACAACTTTAATGTCTCTGCAATTATCTGCAGTTTTGAAATTGTCATTGCATTTTCTGAAGTTTTCTTGTTTTCTCCTCCACCACCGTCTTGGCTGTTTAGAGTTCAAGGAGGCCTTCTCCTTGTTTGATAAGGATGGAGATGGGACCATCACCACTAAGGAGCTGGGAACCGTCATGAGGTCACTGGGTCAAAACCCCACTGAAGCTGAACTCCAGGACATGATCAATGAGGTTGATGCAGATGGTACGTTGGTTTCCCTGTAACCTGGTCAACTTCTAGTTTGTCAAACCTGCCTTAACTCCTCTTTACTGTAAAATACTGAGAACTTGTGATTTTTCACTGTAGGTAATGGGACCATTGACTTCCCCGAGTTCCTGACAATGATGGCAAGGAAGATGAAGGACACTGACAGTGAGGAGGAGATCAGGGAGGCATTCAGGGTTTTTGATAAGGTACTGGTGTTTGTCCATATGTACAATGTTTGGTCCAAAGAACAGTGGAAGTTGAATATTGTAGATTCCTGTAGACAGATTGTCCACTAATTCACAAAGTTCTTTAAGAGGAATTGCAAAGCTTTGGGTGCTACGTTTAAAAAGCTTCTTTCCCTTGTCGAGTTGAGTGTTGCAGTGTTTTACTGATTGTGTTTAACTGAGCACTAATGTCCCTGCAGGATGGCAACGGTTACATTAGTGCGGCAGAGCTGCGCCATGTGATGACCAACCTGGGAGAGAAGCTGACAGATGAGGAAGTAGATGAGATGATCAGAGAAGCTGATATTGATGGAGATGGACAAGTCAACTATGAAGGTACAACCGAGCAAAGTTTAAAACAGAAGTACACCACCTACGATGAATGAAGACAAACGGAATGCTTTATTGTTCAAATTGACCTTACATTGAATAACTGGTTTTATATACTGCAATTGTGTTTTTAAGTGCATGTGTTAAACACACCCTGACGATTCTCCTTTTGTTTCCCTCCACAGAATTTGTTCAGATGATGACTGCCAAATGAACGAAGCTCACATAACAAAGAATCAGTCAAATGTTTCACTTACCTCTTATTGCAAAAATCTACATTTATTCATACTGTATAGACAACTTAAACTGAATGTGAAAACTGAAAAATCTGTCCATTTAAACAAGCTCAAAAAAGGTAAAAGACAAAACCAAAATGAATCTGCATGTACTGGCTTGTATTCCCTGCCCCTCCCCCCAAGCGCTGAGCTGCCCAACCAGATCTCGACCTGTTAGCCGAGCGGCCTATCTGCAGCTGGCTCGTTTGGCCACTGCTCCTCTGCTTCCTGGTTCCATCTGCCTGATGTCATGATGATTATTTGGGTTGGCCAATCGCCTTTCTTCTCTTACTTCCTATTTAGTTTCTTTCTGTTCTTCATGCATGCAGCTTTAGATGGGTTACTGTTGAGAGCCCAATGGCAGAAGGCTGTTGAGCTTCACATTAGCCTGGGACCCACAGTGAGGAGGGAGGGTTAGTTGACAGATGGATGGGAGTGAGTGAACCGCAAACCCTGCAGGTTGCTTACCTAAATGAAGTCAGTGATGACAGAGATATTTTTAAGAAAAATATTAAAATGGAATAAACAACTCATTTTAGATTCTGTGTTTCTGGCATGTCAGGATAACTGCTTTATCTTTTGTGTGTTTACCTTTTTTGAGGGTGAAGCCTGGGCGGGGTATAGATTTTAAGGCCCTTTGGACAATGGGTGTGTCCTAGTCTATTTGGAGGGGTTGGGTGGGCTGAAAAGATGAAGATGTACAAGAGCAATTTTGGAGGCAATATGAGCATAACGAGATTCAGAATGGTTAAAGATGCACAAATGATTAAAACGAGTCTAAATAAAGCTGCGGACACGGTAACTCCACGGTTGAAGATTAGTCAGATGTAGTATATTGCCTCGAATGTTGCTTCTGTCATTCTACTAGGGTGTTAAATTTCAGTTTAGTGGGGACAGGGTCGGTGCTTTGCGGCCTTTCTATCTTGTGTTTGTGTGCGAGTTTGTGTGTGTGTGCGAGTTTGTGTGTGTGTGTGTGTGTGTGGGTGGGTGCGGCGAGGCCCGGCCCAGTCCAACTGTTCTGTTCAGTTCAGTTGATCTGCATTCCAAGTTGTACATGCTAGTCTTTGCATTTTGTTTTTCCAATAAAATATCATGAACTAAGACATTGTGTCAGGCCTTGGTGTTTATTTCTTACTTGGGGATGAGTCTGTGGGGGAAGTGCTGCTTTCAAATGACTCACCATGGTACTAAATACATATGATGTAAAGTGTGAGCACAGGCACTAAAGCCCACCTAAAGAAAACCTGTTGTGATCAAACTTGGCTCCTAGATTCAAAGTACAGTTACTGAACATGTTAGATAAGCTGTTAATGGAAACTGAGGCTAAATCTAACTGAAAAATATGACAAAAACTACAATAAGCTAAAATTACAAAACTTAAGGTGAAATCAGTTTCTCTTCTGTTAATGGATCAGTGTTCATTTGATCACATTTTTCAGCTTGTATAGATCAAGGCTTTCGTAATACCTGGGGAAAGAAATTAGCAAATTCATCAAAATGGAGAAAAAATAAACACTAAACTGTAATCTCAAACAAAACCGAAAGACTAAGAACCAATTATGTCAACACCTTAACGAATCAGTTCGAAGTCACAAATACGAGACTAAAACTGATTATAAAGATTGCATCTGTTCTTAACAGCTGTGATGGTGGCAAAATAATACAAAGAAAAAAACTGAGGTGGAAATCCATGTACGCATTGAAAACAGGAGAAAGGATTCACACACTGATGTGATTAACCTGCCTCCCATCATGAACGGCACACTGACAGTTATTGACACCAACATGTCCTCAGCCATCCAATTGTACAATGATGTGTGTATATGGAGTGGTGTCACAAGTTCTCCATCATCAAGATCGTCTGTCTGCAGATGAGGAGGTGTTGCTAGGCAACGCAGCAAGGCGATGGGATGGGTAGAAGGGAAAGAGGGAGCAGAAAACCGTGGGAGTTTCAGTAGATGGAGAGGAGACGAAGGGGGAGAGATGAAGAGGTTGAAAGACAATAATAGAAACCTAAGACTTGAGGAAGAGAGAGGGATGAGAAAATAAAACCAGAGATACACAGAGCATCTTAAAACCCTGAACACACACACAACCCTGTTTCCACTGCAGGTGACTTCTACTGCATATACTGTAATGTACTGAGGACGTGTCTTCTGCTGAAGCTGGACCCGTCTGTCCAAACTGCTGCTGAGTTTCTACCATTCTGCCTCGTCCCTTTAAATGTACCCCCTGCAGCAACATTAAACACCATTCTACCATGTATTATTGAAAAAATGTGGCAGAGATGGAGAACTAGACACACACAGATGAAGATGAGAGGAAAGAGAGTGATGAGGAAGTGTAGGAGGTGTTAGATTTATCCATGTATCTCCCTTGCGCACACACACATTTAGTAGCTCCAGTTATGTAACTGTCTGAAGTGTATTAATATATCTTGCTGCTGCTTGCTGCTTGCCATTAGCGAGCTGCCACTCCAATGATATTAACAGGGTTTCCAATCCAGAGGATTCCTTTTAGCCCCCTGAAATTCATCTCACACACACTTATTCATGGTGTAGCCTTCATCCAGTGATGACGACAAATGCACTAAACCAGTTTAAAGTAGCACACAAAAAATGCATAGACACTGACACACCACCCCCCACTCCTGGCTCCAGCTTTCACCCATATAAATATTTAAGTTTTTCACCTGACAGTCAGAGGAATAGTGTGTGTATGTGTGTGTGTGTGTGTGTGTGTGTGTGCACAGACCACTGTATGTGGTGTAATTATCACTGTCAATGGCCTCAACAGGACATTTCCCTTCCAGTGAAAAACTATGAACTTGTCAAATATTGTGAAGGTTTCTTTGCTGATGGTGGAAAAGAAAGTAATCCTCCATTTTTAAAAAATGGAATTCAAGATGCTACTAATCACCAATAGTTGACATTGGACAGTGTTTCCAGAAACATTAAATGACAAGGAAAAAACAGTTAGGCTTTATTACTAATCCATTTAACATGGAATTTAACCTAAAAGACATTGTCAGAATATGTGAAAAAGCATCAAAGCCAGAAAAATCTAAGCATTTTTTAAATTGGTATTTATATATTTTATATTATGTGTAGATATTGTATATACTTACTGTACTTGGCCAGGTTTGTTATTTTATCACGTCATAATGACCACACACATACATATCTGAATCCATCCACAGGAGATATACAAACCTTATTAAAACTATAACAACTTAGTGTGACGTCTCTTTACACGTAACGTCTATGTTTTTTATTATATATATATATATCATCTATGTTATACACATTTTCTGTATTAGTGTTCTGGTGCATTAATTTACACCAGGTTTCATTTAACATGTTTGAGTTACTTTTGTTGTAGCAACAGAGATTGCAATAAATACAGATTTTTTTTTTGCCATTAGAAATAATTTAGTAAAGGTTTTTGTGTGCTTTTAATACTAAGCATATATTTCTTGTATTTTATTATTTTAGTTGAATAATAACTGTACTGTATATTTATGTCACTTTGTTGCACACTCATTGGTCATTTTATTAGGTACATCTTGCTAATACCGGGTTAGACCGCTTTTGCCTTCAGAACTGCCTTAATTCTACATGAACTAGCATCAACAAGGTGATGGAAACATTCCTCTGAGATATTGGTTGATATTGACTGGTAGCATCACACAGTTGCTGCAGATTTGTCGACTGTAAATCCATGATGCAAATGTACCAAGTCCTGAAGGCGTTCTGTTTGGTTGCGATGTGATGACTGAGAAGAAAAACAGTTTGAGAATTCCTTTTCATGCTTGGTTGAAACTTCAGCAGATCCTCTTAACCATGTCTACATGTCCAAATGCACTGAGTTCCTGTCATGTGATTGGCCTACATAATAATAATAATAATAATAATAATAATAATAATAATAATAATAATAATAATAATAGTAGTAATACTAGTAGTAGTAGTAATAGTAGTAGAAAAAAAAATACAGTACTTTTAAAAACAGCATTTACAAAGTGCTTTGACAGCAGTAAATTCATTACCAGTTACCAACAGCAAAGAAAAACAATAGGCAGATACCAAAAATCAAAAGCGTCAATACCCAATCCCAATAAAAGTGCAATAAAAGAAAAAAGAAAAGAAAGACATCATAAAAACAGTAACCCAACTACTGCAATAAAAGCAATAACAGGAGCCATAAATGTAATTGAAGGTACAAAGAGTAAGACTGAAGTAACTAAAGCAAGTGGTGCCAGGCACAACAAGCCCCGCCCCTCGCACGTATTGTAGCTTATGTCTAAGCATGTGATGATGTCAGCATAGACAAAGACAGCACAGACAAATTTCGCCCATTATAAGTAAATGTGAAAAAAAGAAAGACTTTAAAAATTCAGAGAAAATTTGAACTTTGACCTACTTTTCCCAAAATGTAATCACATCTATCCTGGGTCACTGGCAATGTATAAACCCAATTTGGTATAAATTCAACCAACAGTTTTGCTGCTAAAGTGTTAACAAACAAAGAAACAAACCGAACCAAAAATAATAGCCCTTGCCTCCTCTTCGGGAGCTGGGGTAATAAATAACAAAACAAAGTGCTAAAGCAAAATCAAAAAACAAAGCTTAAAAAGAAATGGGAATGCTAAAATCACATAAAAATTCGGCTAACCTTTAAAATTGTGTTTTCAGAGGTGATTTAAAAGATTACGTTAATGAGCAGTTGAATAGGTGTACATGTGGCATGTATTTATTGCTATCAGTTTGACATAATTTTAATGATTTGCAATTATTTAGGTGAATTTTTAACATTGTTTTGGTGGTGGATATTTAGCAGTAACTGTACAGAGGGAATGGTCAACTTCAAGACACCTAATGTTGTATAAGACCATAATTTTTCATAGACTTTCATGTTTTAAATAGGTTAATGGGTGAAGATGTAGATAAGATATTAGTTTACTTTAGTCAGTGTTTACCACCAGATAAAAAAAAGTAATGTATTACCCTCTCACATGTGATATGTATATGTAGCTAATAATGAAAAACAACAAACGGACTCTAAAAATGAGAATATTTGATACCAGTATGCAGTTTGTTACATGTTGCATCTGTAAATATATTCACTTCAAATATATTAGTCTACATCCCACCTAGGAAATGTCTGACTAAAGGAGAGCAGCTGTCTCTGTGCATCTCTGAATGAACACCATGAGCTTATGATTAGTTTAATTTTCCGGAAAAAAAAAAAAAAAAAAAAAAGACATGACATAGCTTTTCATTTGAATGAGTCAGCTCAAATAACAGATGGAGATGCAAACCTACAGCACATCTCCATCTGTGCACACTTGTCTGGGATTCAGCTATTTTCATCTCTCTCATCAAAAAAAAACAACAACAAAAAAAAAAACACAAATTCAGCCTCGGTGTACAATACTTCTTGTGAAGAAAGACTAATTGGCCGTCTGGCAGAGGCCGTGACCTTTTCGGGGAGACTCTGTTACTGATAACTGAGAAACCACCCGGGATCTCAGCCGTGGGAGGCCAGTGGTGTGTGTGAAACTGAACTGTGGCTTCCTGACACTCCAGGACAACGGCTGTCAGCGCTTTAATCCCCTCATAAAAAACACACAAACGACAACACGCCTATCCACTGACAGTCAAACACCTGAGACAGTAACACACACTGCTGGGCCTCAGGTCACAGCCAGCTGGAATACCACACACAAACACACACCTCTGAATTAACCAAAGGGTGAGGAAGTGAAGCCAAGTGTAATACCACTGACAGCCACTGGGGGCAGGCTCCGAAAAGGCACATAAACCACATCGAATGTCCCTATATAAAAAATAAATAAATAAATAATAATAATAAAACTAGGAGTTATTGTTTTACTTGGATCTGATAAGTATTCTGATGGTTTATTTTTACATTATTCCTCCATTGATAAGATTTTAGGATAGTGTGTGTAAAGCTTTGATTAGCAAGTTTCTTTGATAGCTTGCTCTTTCTGAGTTGGTTTTTATTGAATAAGTCATACTTTTCCTGACAGATAGTTCAGCTGTAATTGTGGTTTAATAAGCTACATTAACAAGACCCTCAAATTCCTTTGTAACACAATTGTTTGTTACAGTGTTAGCATGTCAGCATGCTAGCATTTAGCATTAGCCTACCTCTCATGCACCTCTTTGTGTCTATATATGGTCACTTCCTGGTCCAAGTTGCCAAGATGGTGGGTGCTACAATGTGAACTCAAAAATTAAAGTTTGTAAAGGGCATTCTTAAAATCAATGTAGGGATTTGATGTGTTTGTCCATGGCTTTATTGAAATCTTGATTCTGAAATGTTCTATACTATTAATTATAGTATAATGTATAATTTGTTCTTTACTACTAAAAGTATTTAACTATTGCTACGAGTAAGAGACATATTATTTACAATTATTTTCAAGTGATGCAAATTTCTAAACATTTCTTTGGAAAATGATTTATTTCTTAAGTAAATAGGCATATAATATGCAGGTGATCAAGACTCCCTGTAGTTTATTCCACAATAATTACCAATTTTGTACATTATTCTTTACATAAATTATGATCAGAAGAGACCAGGAGATATTGTTTTAACTATTTTATTATTATCATCATCATCATCCTCATTTCAGTCATTCATTTACAGCACAGAGGACTCCCTGAAAAGAATCAGGCCATCCTCTTATTCCACCAACAGCATCTCAGTAACATCACTCTCCAGAAAATATATTTATAATTTACTTTCTAAAATAATAACAATGATTCACATGAAACAATCATATATACAACAATAACTCTTTGTATTTATATTTAAAAATCAAATAAGAAAAAGAGAAAGATTATATTCATCTAGTTGTATTTGACATGACTGTGACAGGACATAAAGACAACACAATCACTGACTGCATTTAGACACAACAGGAAATCTTTTTTTTTTTTTTTAAAAAAGGTTTGTGAGTCATCACAATTTTAAAGTCAAGTGGTCTAATTAAGCAGGAAGAACTGAAAATGCACATTTATTAAGGTATTTATCTATCTTTCATATGGTGTAAAATGAGAGAAAGCCAGGCTGACAATATAAATGCTGTATGTCCCAGTAAGTCAATAAAATATGTCAGAATTGGTCAGATGAAGGCTGTAAACACAAGACGCAATGTGCTTTAATTTAAGACTGGGAGCTGACACTTTCTTGCAGAGGAGCAGGATAAAAAAGATTTCCTGTGTGTGTAAACGCAGCCTGGGTTTTGGCATTTAGATTTTATTAACTGTTTGATTCCTCAGCGATCTGTTGATCCTGTCTGTCGGTGTTCCAGTAGACTCTCATAAATCTGGCCGTCCACGGACAGCTTTACAGTAACTATGATTCTCTCCATTTAAACAGCAACGAGTGAATGTGTGTGTTTGTGGCAAATTGTATTTATGTAAATGAGAATGTGTGCGCAGTGGTCACTTCAGTGTGTAGTGTGTGTAATATTTGGCTTAGAAAAAGATATAAACAAAACTGCCCACAATCCATCCGTATCTGCTAATCAACCCTCAGTGTGTGAAAGAAAAATGGCAAGATACCATGTAAACAAAATGTAAACTCTTAATGCTAACAACACCAGAGAAGTAACTCAAGAGTCATTCTTATTTACATCTTTAAACAGGACAAAACAAGCGCACACAGCATACTACAAATCACATACAAATGCACACAAATATGCACAGGCAACATGTTGGCACACACATACAGATGTGGTGTACATGCACTGACACAAACAGGCACACACAAAAAGTGCATATTGATACACACAAGCAACTTATCAACGCACAAACTCAGGATCTCTCACGCGTAAAACACACATGATGTGGCAACAGACAAGCTGAGGGTGCGTCTCTATGGCAACCAATAGGTTTTCAGCAGCAGGACTCTTATGATGCAAAGGGTCACACAGCCACAGCAAGGCATTGTGGGGAGAGAAAGGGGAAGCAGTTATGGCATGGCAAAAAAAAAAGCATCTGTATATTGTGTGTGTGTGAGGGCTCGGCAGTCAAACTTTGTGCAGGTGTGGAAGCAGCATGCAGGCATGCCGTGTGTACGAGAAGTGTTCATGTTTTGTGCCGCTGTGCTACAGTACAAGAACTGTGAGAGAATGTATGTATGTGTGTGTGTGTGTGTGTTTCATAGTGCTCTGGGAATGATGGTGAATGGCAGAATGGGGCTGCTAGCCTCCAGCTCCAAGGCGGTGAGGAAACACTCGGTGGCAGCGGCGGCGTTGCCCTGAGCTTGCAACACCTCACCCAGACTGTTCCACACATCGTGAGCCGTACTGAGGACAGAAGAACAAATACTACCGTGAATGCCACAAAAGGAACAACGTTTCAGCGCTTTCACACCCGCAATCTTTAGTCCATGTGAATCAATTAGTGATTTGTTTTCCCCCCATCTGTGCATTTTGTTTGGGCAGTAATCAAAATAGTGTGTCGACAAACACAACTGCAATGAGACCTTTTAGAAGAGGTGTTCTAGTTTGGTGCTACTCAGGAACTCAGGAGCAGTTCATTAGCGGTGGAAATGTGATCCACCTATCAGGTGTATAAGTGTGCTTTGCATTCTGCGATGTGGCAGAGTACATAAACTGTAGCAGCTTGCGTAGTAATACAGCTGGCTGCACAACATTCCTCTAATAGACATCTACACTAGTACAGTACAGCATTTACTTTCCTCCAAACCAAAAAAACCCCCACAATGAATCCCAATGTAATTCTCTAATGATTTTGGTTTCTTGGATTTTACTCTGACTGAAAAGAATATAGAATAGAATAGAATAGAATAGAATAGAATAGAATAGAATAGAATAGAATAGAATAGAATAGAA
>JAPTMW010179514.1:0-16678 GCA_029822955.1 Ostorhinchus angustatus
AGAGGGAGGGCTCTCTCACAGCACAGCCACCAAGGAGCCGCTGCAGCAGAGGTACCTTTATTTTTTATTTATTTATTTTTCCAGGGTGATAGTGTAATTCATAAATTGAATGAATGACAGCCAGGACAGTGCCAACAACCGGGCACACAATGGAGACCAGACTGCATTTACTTCTGAGTACAAAAACCTATCCATTACAAACGTGTAATTATTGTCCTTAATAGATTAATTCATGCTGAAAGATAGAAATGGGTTCCAGGCTATTGATGTAATCATTTCACTGAGGAAATTAAGTGACATTAAAAGAATGATATTGTCACCGTGAAAGTATCATTGATTCTTTTCAAATGCAATTAACTGTATTTGAAAATGGGACCTGCACATTGAGCTGCGCAAGGAGCACTGAGGATCACTTCATTTGTGAGAGATATAAAGACCAAATTATCCCATCAAAGAGAAAATCTATAAATGTAATGGCACAGCGCTTCAGCACTAAAGAATGACAACAGCAGCCCTGTTCAGTTCCCTCTGTTAGGTGAATTAACTACCAATGAGCAGCTCTCAGTAACTCACAGACAAATTATCAAGACTGCGAACTGTGAAAAATGGCTCTTAATTTGACTATTCTTATGTGATTTTTTTTTTTTTATTAATATGTCTAATCCTCTTGCATGAGTAAAAGCCAAAAGATGTAAGGTTCTGATATATCATGCCAGCAAGGTAATATTCTATGGATTATTATTACAGTACAGAGGTGGATTTTTTTCAGCTTCTTGTTTTGTTTTTCCATAATGTTGCACAAATAAAGTCTAAAAGGAGTTATTGTCTATTGAGTGAAAAGGCAGTTGGAGTGGGGTCATTGATTTAGTTGCAAGAAAAAAAAACATTACGTTAGACAGTGGACTGTCTGTAGATTTATAGGAGATTATTGATTCATTTGTGTAATGTGTAAAGCATTAGAGCAGACGTTAAACACTGGTTTAAGAAGATCCATGATGAGCATACATTGTAGAAATATGCTGATTTGCTTTATCTAAACTAATTCTAATGTGGTTTTCTAGTCACCACCACACCACATACTGATATTATAATTGTCAGCTTTGTTGTGGTCTGGAAGTTGTTTCTCTTCCACTGTTAGTTGTTAGTTGGTGTGATATTGTGCTGTGGCATATTTTTGACACAACTCAAGTTTTTATGTACTTTCAAAATTGAAAAACTAGATAAGATTTACAGATTTTTTTTTTAGTTTTGGTGAGATTTGAAGTGAGTGAAACACTAGTGATAGCCGATTTGATAGTTGCATCTCAGTTTGGAATCCAACAATACACCTCTGCTCTGACCTCAGTGTTTATGCCCATAAGAGCATGTGCCTGTGTTGACTTTCCGTAGTTGTGTACTGTAGAGAGTTCAAATGGATTCTAACAAATACAGGCTTGTGCGGCGGTTGCTGGTCCACACAACCCCCTAACCCAATTACAGTGTTGGTAATCCAGTGAAAAAAAAAAATCAGCGAGAAGAGAGCGGGGCAGGCAGAAAGCAAAATACATGAAACAACTACAGATATGATGTCCAGGCATCAATCTCCAGTCCTGGTCAAAAATGCTGCATAATTCAAACCCAAACATTTTTCTCTGTGCGATTCAAACCAAATCAGAGAGCCCGAAGCCCCTCTTCTTCCACCTGCTGTCAGCCACCCTCCATCCCCACCCTCACCTAAATTTCATTTGGGAGACATCTTTCTCCCTTTCCCCCCCTCTCTCATGCTCTCAACGTCGCTGTCTCTCCTCTTTTTTTGAATTCAGTGCAGTGTAGCCCTTAGATTTACTTGCTTAACAAATATGGACAGGGGGCCTAAGTGGTTTTTGAAATCTTTGAATGGACTTTGGAGTGCCTGTGCTGTGCTGGGTGAAAACAGTCTTTGTGTCTCTCAGTCTCACTTTAGCCCATATGTGTATGTGCGTGGGATTGCGTGTGTTTGCCTGTCTGTTTATGTTTACATCTATATACGTGTGTGTGTGAGTGTATGCACATATGTGGCTTCCCCATGCTCTCCCAGACTGCCTGACTGTGAGATGGCATCACTGGGTGGAGCGGCAGTCTGGAAATGAGATAAGGATGTCTGATTCATAGGATCTGACAGGAAATCTATACTGTGCAATGTTTATAATCCAGCCATTACTACACAGCCAAATGAAAGAACAATAATCCAATCATTTACTCCATATTTACCTGAGGCAGATTCTCGGTTTTAGAGGAAAGTGCATTGCGCTGTGACGGAGGCTGTAAAACAGCTGATATGGGTGAGGGGGTGTCGGGGTTGGTTTCTAGCACAGAGAGCGGAGTGTCCAGAAGAGTGGGGATGGTCTGTCCTCTGGGGAGATGTGTGTCTACAGAAGATGGGATCACCTGTGTGTGCTCTGTAGGGTTAAGTGTCATGCATTACTCATCATTAAGACCTTATTGATTTATGAGTAACTTACAGAAAAGGAGTAACTAGAGTTTATGAACATAAGGTTACAGAGAAGAGGGGAAAAGAGAACATCCTCAGCACATGTGAACAGATGACAAATTAAAGGAAAACAGTCAAGAAAACTCACTGTGGGAGTATGAAGTGACAGGAATCATATGTTGTGGCTTCCACAGTCACCAGATCTCTACTCTGGACCTATGGGAGATTTTAGACTAACATATTAGACACCACTTTCCACCACTACCATCAAAACAGCAAATGAGAGTATATGATTTATCCAATTATTACGTATAATATTGAGCACTTTCGCAGTTACCGTTACTTTTTTGCTTCTTTGGCTCTGATGCAGTGATTTCTCTCTCCCTGTAGTCACAACATCATGAGTAATAGCCTATCAACTGAAATAAATAGAAGAAATAGATGTTCTTTTCCCCGAAATAGAAAAAGGCATTTATGTATTTGCTATTATTTATAATCCCTCCAGTTCAAATGTCATTGAATTGCACTTTCATCATTTGACTTGACAGCCAGCTTAAACATATTTCAGTGAAGTTTTGTGCTGAACCTGGACTAAAATTTGATTTTTGTTTTCACTGTAAATGTATATTGATTCCATCAGTTTTTAGGCCCCGTGATAACTAATAATTTGTAATGACATCAGACTGGATCAACCTCTAATTCCATCCTTACATTGGTGTTTAGGGGCTGACCTCATGGCATTTTATGGTACAACAGTTAATATCAGTTTCTCCTTCAATGTGTCACAACTCTGTATCTACTGTATGAGTAAAATGCTTCTATTATCACAGTTTAAAAGGAAGGTATAACATGGCCCATTCGCACTCATCTTGTGTTATAGCACAGTGCTCCACAGATGTAATGTTTCTCCCATAAGCATAAAGGAATTCTCGGGTGGGGGTTTACTTATCATAGAGTCTTTCATGGACAGTATGAGCTGCTCCTCATTGTGTACGAGGGGGGAGGTTTATCTTATTTGGAAAAGTGAAGGGGGCCTGCCCTTATCTGTCAATAAACAGTAATTAGATTTTGTGGCCGATAGCGTCGATTGGTTTCTAATCTAGCTGTCGCCCTAGACGTGTGTAATTAAAATCCTGATTGATAAAGGGGCAGAAGCCCGCCCACACCACCACTTTACCAGACCCTACCCCCGACCCCTTCAAAACACAAACAAGAGAGAGATATGAAAGAAGGCCTGGGGAGAAAACTGCACTTCTTATTGATCAGCTCTATCTGCTTTCCTATCAATGCCCTTTTCTCACAATGGAGGGGCTAGTACAAAGGTTTGCGACGTAAAACTTCGTAGCTAATCTTCATCTGGTAGATTTTATCTTCATTAAAAAAAAAAAAAAAAACATTTTATCTTTAAACACTCATAACTATGTAGGAAAAGTAAAATGGGAAATTAAAACAAGCTTGCCACTAGTGAGAAAAGGCTTACTGTGATTGTAATGCAATCAAGGAAAAACACCCCTCAGGCGTTTAAGAGATGAAAAGAACGATGTATTTTATCTATTTTACAAAAAGCCTGTGAACACAAGACGAAGGAGCAGAGAAACACACATAAATGTACATATACACAAATGCACACACAAGTGAAAGTCAAATGTGCATCAGGCATTAGACAAATAATGTCGTACCTTCAAGTCAGAGGACTCCCATAGAGAGTAGCCCGGCTGAAAGATGTTCAAAAACACTGCCTCCAGACTTCACTGTCATCAGGGTCCATGCGCACAGATGAGTGAGGAAGAAAGGCTACGTGCTGTCTAAGTTCTAGAGAGAAAAAGGGACAGTGTAGAAAGTAAAACAGTGAGAGAGGAGAGCAGGACAGAGCATCAGGCAAAGTGGCATCCAACTAAGTAGGCTTGCACTTTCAGCTTCTGCAGCCAGCAAATATTTCATCATGACCCAAACCTGAGAATGGTACCATGACGGCATGAGCGGCAGATAATCTGTTTTATAAAGTCGAATTTTTGCGTGGTTGTCTGCAGGATTTTTTAAGCCCCATAAACTGGGCGAGAGTGCAGACAGCAGGCCTGCGACCTTTTCTGTCTGACACTGCTCACCTGCTGTCACGTGTGAGGGCTGACCCACAGCAGTGAGTGATGGCTGCATACTCGGCTTCACCCCCCTCTGCGATACATACATGCCAGCAAAATCACATGCATGCACACACACACATACAATACATATTATACCCACTGTGGAGCGGATAAACCACCTCTCACTCACCACACCAATCCTGCTACCTCATCGAGAACATAATAAATCACAAATTAGAAGTGTGTGAGTGCGTTTACTTCGAAAGGGGTGGACAATCTAGAAAGCACTGGTCCAGGGCTTAATTTGAGTCTTAATGGAAGGCAAAATTTCCAAAGGAAAACTTTCATTGAGCATAAAATGACTTTCCTTAGTTTTCACTTTCTTCCACTGGGAGAGTGATTGAGATTGATAAATGCTGGCATTGCATGGCCAGCTCACGCATAACATACCTGATTTAACTATTTTCTGTAATTTCCTCAATGGAGAGTGACTAATAAATGGTTACCTAAACAAATCAACGAATGATGCTGACAAAACCTTTTCACTTTTTTGTTGTTAATCAGATATGTTTGTTAACTTAGAAATTTGTCATATAAAAGATAGTGATGCAATGTTGCCCTGAGGAGTTAACTGACATCAAATAGTAAACCAAGGGATGTAAATCACAGATATTTAGAATTTCAGTGTAGTTTAGAAAAATAAGTAAATCTACTGCTTTTTTGCCTTTCCCCATTAGGTATGGATCAGTCGGGATGATTGATGGATATACAAAATCCAGAACTTTCCTTTCATAGACTGGACTTAAAATGAATTATAGTGGCCACTTAAAATGTTAAACTGAAAGGTCCTCTCTAGATCCAGTAATTGTCAGCTTTTTGGTTATGGTGACACTAATTCTGATCTGCACTTCAACATAGTACTTGCAATAATGTGCTATCATACTGAAGAAGAAAAAACCGTTTGTTCTGGGCTACAGCAGAAACATATGGATACAACATGGTGGATTCTGTGGAGGTAACCCACTCCCTCTGCACATATAAACAGCTCATTCGACACACAGAAATATTTTCAGGCAATTCCAAACTAATGAAGCATAATTATGAACAACAAAGCTTCTGAATCTTTAATTATGAGACAATGGTTAAAACACTATAATATGTTAATATGTTTCATATGTAACTAGAAAAGTAGTCGGAGAGCGCAGACGTCCAACAAGGCAGATCAGCCCCCCTTAATCACTATCAAAATTGAATCACTTGTTCCATGCGCCAGTATCAACATTTCCTGAAAATTTCATGAAAATGTGTCCGTAACTTTCTGAGTTATCTTGCTAACAGACAAACAAACAAACAAACAAACCCCGATGAAACATAACCTCTGCGGTGGAGGTAAAAATGTTTGAAATGTTTAGAAACATTGACATAGTACATATCTGTAGATGTCAGAAATGAACAGTGGTGTCATTTTGCTCTGGTAAATGAATAAACACCCTTTATGTGCATAAAATTATTGTATTGAATTCACACATCTCTGACCTGATGATGTCCCACAATAGATTTAAAGTAAATTACTACCCTTGAAAAACTTATGAGGAAACCTCCTGGATATAGAAAACCTTGTCTTCTGTGAATAAATGTAATTTGAGATCAGATTCTTCTTAAGAGTGTCTTCTCTCCTGATAATAAGGCCAGCTCCCCCTGTGGTGCCACAATAGTGGAGTGACCTTGTTACCAGGGTGCCATGTGTCACAGTAGGTGGGACCCAGAGGGAGAGGACAGGGTGAGCAGATCATCTCCCTGCATTCCTGGTATCCATGCCCTACCCTTCCTGCTCTCACCACAGGCCCATCACCAGAAAGGCTGGTGCAGGCAGAAGAGCAGCTCCAGGCTCTGGAGAACATGACTCCAATTAAGCTGTGGAAGCCTTGCTCACGCTCCACTGCCCCAGCCCAGTTGTCCTATGTGAGAAGACACACAGTGAATCTAGGGAAATGAACTCTGTCAGCACAGGCTAGGTAGACACTGAGACAAACAATTTGTTAAAGATAAGAGCTCAATGGGCTTCACTGTAGAAGCACAGAGTAAAACAGTGTGTAAAACATTGATCATTATGGTTTTTACATTAAAAATAAACAAAAAAATGCATAGAAAGCGAAACAACAATGATAGCTTGTTTTCCGTTATGAGAGCCCCAGAGAAAAAAAACGGAGAGTTAAGCACATAGATGAGAGCGATTGAGATGCCTCGTTTTCCCCTGTGATTAAAAATGTATGTTGCCACACGCAGCCTTTGGTGTGGAACTCTCCTGGAAAAGGAGCTGGTTAATATTCAGGCCCATGTCTGGCTAATGTCTTAAAGTGATAAATAGGAGGGGGTTGCTGCCGTTTGATTGTTCTTCACAGGCAGTCTGGGAGCAGCAGCACAGGGGGATTTAAGGTGGAGGAATCCTCTCAAAGCTCCTCATTCATTCACTCTCAGACGCCCCATCATTAATTGGGCCTGTCGACATGACTCCTCTGTACCCAGGGCCAGTGGCAGCTACCATGGTGGATGAGCTTTTTAAGACAGTTCAAAAGAGTCCTTGCCTCATGAAAGGCATTCAAATTACATGAAATTGCATTCATGTCAAGCCTTGCAGGCATATTCATACAGTACATTGGCATAATGTCTTATTTCGTGCCCTGCATATCTGTATGACTATAAAATCATTCTCTTGGGAGCAAAACACACTATAAAAGGTACGGTTTGCAAACTGTTAATACATAATGTTTCATTTTTTAAGCGACTGTGTGTACACATATGGTCAATACAGTCCTGCATATTGGTACATTTTTTCTCATCACTCAGTCAAGGGAGCTATTACTTTCACAGCTTTAATGGGATATTATTCATAAAAACATACAACTCTACAAGAAGTAAATAAAATTATCACTAATAAAGACCTGCTTTGAGGAAAAGTCTGTGCAAGTTGTTTAAAACACTATGTAGACCATGAGTATTTGCCACTGTTTATCTATATCCTTGAAAAAATACATTTCACGTGAAGTGTTTTTTTTCCCCTTTTCAAGCAGGAAAAAGAAATGCATAATAGACCATTTAAATAGGTACCTGAATTGCAGTATGTGCAGCAGTTACCCCTCTGGCACACTTTCCACTTTGACAGTTATCTCCTCGCTCCGTGTAAGTATAGCTATACAGGACAAGGTGAGTCCAGCCTTCAAAACTTTGTGATTTTTACTGATGTAGAGTTGGAAGGTGATAGCAGAAGGTGGCCAGATTTGGTTCATGATGTCAACCATGTGATACTTTAGTATTTATAACCATTAGGGGCTGTATATATGTCATGAAGTACAGCAGGCTCTTTTTCAGGGTGGCCATTGGCCTACTTCACTTCCATCCTTGTCCCACTGTTTCTTCATGCAAGACTGATAACCCCTATACAGCTGGAAGGGTTTAACTGCTGCTTTAAGGGAATCTGAGCTGATTGTATTTATTGGGTTTGATTAGCATTAATGTTAAAGAATGTTAGAGATCCATGCCAATACAGGTCAAGTTAACTTTTAAATCTTAGGGTGAACTGATAGTTGAGTGGTTAAGGAACATATTCAAGTATTGAGCATCAACTTCAGGTTCTGCTGCAGGGTAGATTTCTCCATGTCATACCTGTACTGCATTTGTCAAATCAAGGCATGAATGAAACTCAAATACCTAAATCATTGTTTAGTTTCTGAAAAGAAGCACTGCTCCTCAGTTGGTCCTGGTTTCCTGCTAAAGGGACTCAGATATTCCACAGTAAAGTATTGAAAGGTTGAGCAAAGAACATGACTGGTTTGTAACTGACTGCATGTTTGATTCCAGAAAAGCGTCGCATAGTTTGTAGTTATGGCCCTGAAACCTTTCTTTTGTCCCTGTACAGCCTATCTGTTTCCAGCTCTTGCACTGTCACTCTCTTCTCAGTTCTTTCATACTATTGAAATTACTACCACTCACTTTTTACCTTTTTAACTATATTTTGCAATCATTCTCACTCAGTATCCTCCCATTACGTTCTTCCCTCCTCCTCTCCCTGTCGTGGAAGTAGTTTCTGTTATGGCAGTGGGAAGGCTACCCGCAGCGGGAGAGATCCTAATTAACAGCCTATTCATTTGTGTGGAGCGGAGGGCTCCTGCTTTCTGAGCACTTGTTTTATGGTGGCGCTAGGGAGCCCTGTCCAGGGATTTGGAGGGGGATAATTGCCTTTGCCGCAGGCTGCAGTAATCTGGTCGGCTAATTCATTATTTTAATAAGTTAGCTTCTCCTCGGGGGTGTGCTAGCTGCGCTGCGCCTCAAACCTTGGTGGTGCACCTCGTTATTGTGGCGCTCTTTTACACCGCCGCCCGCACGGGGTTAATAACTGTTATTAGCCTCTCTCCTCAGCCTGCAATTTCTCGTTTAACTGGGGCGATTCAAACGAAACCTTTGCGAGCGTCTAATAATCAACCTCTCTGGAACTGGGGGTAATCCCTATGAAGGGGTCCATATAGTAGAGAGGGGTAATGGATGCAATCGCCTGAGTGCCTTTGCCTGCGCTCTTTTCATTATGGGTCCTGATGTTGTTTTTGTTTTTGATGCGGCTGTTGTTTTTACTCAATTTCTTCTAAAATCATTTGAGGGAAGAAATATTTGCCTTGAGCAAGGGAAATGGATCAGATTTATACATACAAATAAGATGATCATTAGGTTTGCGTAACTAATGGCTTCATTTAGGCCATAATCTTCAATCTCTTTAATAGGCTCTGCAGTCAGTAGGATGTGTGTATGTGTCTGTGTAGAAGCAGGCAGGTTTAATGACTCCAGTGCACTCAGACATTTTGTGCATTGGCTGATTAAAAACCATGTCTTTTCAACAGGAATGGAAAAAAGAGAGGGCTCGGAGAATAAAAATATTTGAAAAATCCAATATTGGAGATGGTGACAGCTAGATGTATGAAGGAACCCACTGTTAAAATCCAATTATGAATACAGCACAAAGTGGTTAAATGGTTTTCAATGCACCTATTGGATACATTATTTCACTTTGTGACGAAAGGAAATAACCTAATTTATTTTGGAGAGAAAATGCAATCCTATTATGTCTTCAGATATCCCTTCTTAGCATCTGCCAATGACAAAGTCTATCACAGTAGCCAAAGAAAGCAACAGTAGAACTTATATGCAGAGAACTTGCCCCTGGAAACCATTTATGCTTCAAATGTTTGTGCATTTAGCATTGTTAGTCAGACATTTTTATGTATGCTTTCATTACTAACTGGTTTTAATAACAGTCCATCATGGTTTCCTCTGTGCATTCCAGGTAAGTGCAGGCCACAGTCCATATTTACACACATTCATTCATTTATTCATGTTTACTTGCCATCAAGCTGTGACCCGTGAGCCTCTGGATATTAAAGGGCTATCTCTTTATCTACTCTTAACCACAGTGGAGTGGCACATCACATGGCTCTGGTTCCTGTAAACGAAAGGGCCAATAATGTCTAGTGTGGAAAATGTTGAAATGAGCCTGGCCCTGTTCTGTGGTCAGTCATATGACTGAAAGAACATTACCATCAATATGTTTTCTCATCAACCAAACAACAAGCTATTAAAGCACCTGATGTATTGCACAATGTTTATGTAAGACTGTGACGGTCCTCAAATGGTACTATGTGTTCATTTAGCACTTTTATCTGCATCTAAAAGTTAAAGGTGCACTTAGCCATGGCCCCTTCTGCACACAGGAGTGGCGGTTTTGCTCCATAAAGTACGCGCATGATAGTAAATGACCTGGTTCACTATTAACTATTATCAACTTAATGTCCTTCCTGGCTTGCCACATGTGGAGCTTTAGCTGTGCGCTGGCCTCTGGGGCTGCCTGGGGCTTGTTCAGGGCCATGGTTTTTCAAAGCCCACACAGCCATCTGCTAGACCAGTGGCCCTGCTTCCCTTACTGAGCTGTCATGGCTGCAGCTGGGACAGCAGAGGCCTGAGACTCTCCCACACCCAGGTGTTTTCCATAGCTTCATGCATATGGATACAGAGGTTGCTCAAGCATATGTGGAGCTGACACTCACCTAATAAATGCACTGCTATGTGGACAGTATTGCTAAATGCTGTTTGTGCACTGGGAGGAGTTTCCTTATTGATTTTCTCCTCATATGGATGTATTTCATTTGACACTTCTCTGTGTGAGGGAGTATTGATCAGTGATATCAGCTGATGTTTTCTGAAGAACTGCTGGTCTGGCATAGCTCAAACCAGTCCTGTAGTAAAGTCCTGCCCACCTTAAAGCCGCTCCACTTAGCATGACTGGCTTCTAATGAGTGGTCCCTCCTCTCATCACACAATCCTGAGTCCCTCCCTCCCACATTCATCAATTCTCATTAGGGAAAACCATCATGTGGAATACCAACTTTTAGCCAATATTCATCACTGTCAGCCCTCATCCATAGCAGCACAATGACAGACGCAGGATCTGGGAGTGCCTAAGTAGCACTGACTTAGCTCTTTTATTCCCTAATCTCACCCTCTGTGCTTGTGGAGCCCAAGCAACTCTCAGCAATGCATACTCCCTGACAGCAATTACTTTATGCAAAAAGAGTAGAGAAGTTCAGTGAGTGGCGTGAGTAAGAATAAGCCTCCTCTGAACTCTGGCTGTTGGCAGGCTATAGCATTCCAATAGGAGCAGCTCACATCCCATGGGCCTGACAGGGCAGTGGAGAGAGGGAGGTGATGGCAGAGGACAGATTTCTGACAAGAGTTAGTGACAACGTGCACCAGATATCGTTCGGGCTCTGAGGTATTACTAAAGGATATTTCTTTAAAATATCTACCTACATCAAGCACTTCTATCAAAAATTATAAGGGGTTCTTGTTGGAGTCAGTGTTGTTGACTTTTTAGTGAAGTGAATATTAACTCCAACCAATATTCAAACATAATAGGTGACAATGATGTACCCTAACACTGGATGCCACATGCAAAAATGGAACAAATCAGAGTTAGTCCATTTAGGGCTACAGTATCACAACATAGCAAACTCCACAGAGATACTGTAACTCTGTCTCTCTGTGCAGATACAAACATGCCACTCTAAGGTAACAAAAACACTTCAGTAGTTGTTTTCAAGTGATTATACCCTAATGAAAACAAAACTATGAATGTTACAGCCTCTTAAATTCTTAAATCCTGGTATGTAATTACCACGATGGGTCTCGAAGGTGGTGTTTGGTGAAGGTTGATGATGATTTAGCAAAACTCTTACTAAAATGCTCAGGTTAAATTTTGTTCACGTACAAGGTAATGTACACAGCCTGGACAAAAAATGTATTTACTGTGGTATCATTTCTTATGAAATTTCAAAACATTTATTTCTGTTGTTTTTTTTTGGACGCATCATGTTGCAGAATCAAGACCTCACCAATTGAAGCAACCCCAGTTTATTGCTCTGCCCCCACAGGATTCTACTCTAGGTACTAGGCATGATGGGTAATCACTTCACTTGCCTCTCTTCTCACCCTGATGCAACCATCACTCTAGAACAAGGTCAATCTGGACTCATTAGACCACATGACCTTTTCCCTTTGAAACACAGTCCAATCTCTATGCTCTCTAACAAACTGACGGTTGTTTCCGAAATGTGAAACTACGTAGTGCATCAATTACATTTAAGTAAAGTTCCATAAAGTACTATTATCGAACAAAATGTCAAAAACTAACGTAACATTAGATGAGTCAACTTACGGTTTAAATCTTATATGTAAATTAACTATTAACATTACATTATGGTACATGTTGGTGCTTTGCATAAACTACTGTTTGCACATTATAGTAAAAATAATATTTAAATGGATCAGTAATTTTGCTTTCTTGGATTAGTGTGTTTCAACATGACATACACACAATAATAAAAACATGCAATTCTGCATTAATGTTAACACTTATACTGTTATATTGTTTTCTGGTATTTCATCTTTTATCTATCTTTTTGTCTACTTTGGTGGTACATACAGTGGTATAATATGCAATATACAAGTACACAAGTCAATAAAATATATGTACATATATACATGCATAGAATGAGTCCTTTTTAGATATCTTAATGTGAAATATTATACCTTCAAATAGTGCTTCAGTCTTGTTCCCATCTGCTGCATCCCATCTCCTCAGCAGCTTACCTACGTCACAAACAAACAGGCTTTACCAGCGCTGTGTTTCCCCGCTCTGTCTGTAAAAATAGCGTGTGTGTCATTCTCATAACGGATCGATACATTCATTCCCATTTTAGCTGCTCTGCCC
Source organism: Ostorhinchus angustatus (assembly GCA_029822955.1). Taxonomy (NCBI): domain Eukaryota; kingdom Metazoa; phylum Chordata; class Actinopteri; order Kurtiformes; family Apogonidae; genus Ostorhinchus; species Ostorhinchus angustatus. Next base: position 12,842 of record JAPTMW010179514.1, read on the forward strand.
CTTTGCCCACCCACGCCCAAGAATAGGACAGCTTGCAAAACCAAGGCGCCATGTCAGCTAATCACATCCCTATTGCCTCCGTCATTCGTGCCCCAGTGGCCTGCCCAGCACAGCTAGAGATTTTACCCAGAGGTCAGTGGGCTGGCCAGTGCGTCTCAGTCCAAACTCCCCTCCTGCCAGTTGGATCAGAGGGAGGCTAGTGGTTTTCCTCTCTGTGGAGAAAATGAGATCACACTGCCACAATAGGGGGGCTGCCTTTGTAAGACCTGCATTCCAGGCGACAAGATAATAGTGGAAAACCATTTGCATTAACCAAGGGGACATCAGAATGAATCAGACACCGTGATAAATTCTCTAAATGCTCCATGCTACCATTTGCTAACTGACACTCAATTATTACCATTTAGTAACTGCTACAGAGCTAAATGAAGGCCTCTGCTTTGTTATGGAAATGTTGGTCACTGCTGCTCTTATTACCCAATTGATTTACAGCCTGTGTACTGCAGAGATGTTATTGTAATCTGACATTTATTTGTGTTTTTCAGTCAATATTATGTATTTTTGAACATTGCTTCTTACCACATTACATAATTTTATCATGTACATCATTCTGTTTGTGCTACCCCACAATTTGGTGCAGCAATGTCAGCACATGTCTGTGTGTAGAAAAGATAGAAAAACACACACTGATGCAGATTGTATTGGAGAACCTTCGAGGGCAACATATGATGGCCTGAGGCGGTGCCTCTGTGGTTGAGGCATCAGGGCATCAGTAACTTCCCCCAGGGCTGCTGGTTGAAAATATAAACAAACAGCATTTCTCTGCAGGGGAGTGTTCGAGAAAACTAATGCAGTGAAAATTGTTTAATGCTGATTAATTGCACATGTTTAATACAGTGGTTTATCTCACTGTAGGATTCAGCGAAGTGCAAAAGGCAAAGACTTACTTTAGTTTCTGTTGTAAAATGGAGTTAAATTGGTCTATTTAATATGGGAAAAAAAATTACTGTAATTCAAGCACCCCCGTATATGCAAACACTATCAAGATTCAACTAAGCAAGATTCATTTACATAGCAAAACCACCTATAAGTGTATATATGAATACTGAGATTCTGTGACACTGAATTAAACATGAGTCACAATGAAAATACACAGGTTATCTTCATGTCATTTTCTTGTGTATATATTTCAACAAAGCTAAAAGAAACATATGTTTCATGTTGGCCGGGAAGATTTTTTCATATTGTTAATATATAATTACAAAAGAATAATTACAAACAGCTGTATAATAGTGGAAATAGTCATTATGCTATTCAAGTATGTAAAAAAACAAACAAACCATGGCTCTGTCTTGTAAATCCAGAATACACACAGATACAATATATGCAAATCCTTTAACATACAGGTTGTTCTTATACACGACACCAGTGGGCCGGTTCACATACATACAAACTTGCACCTGATTCAGTGACTCCAGTCCTACATCCTTCTGCAGCAGAGAGCACCTGAACTTTTTCTGCACATGATAGATGGATGGTAGAGTGTCCCTGTGGGACCAGTGATTAAACAGGAAGTGTGGAGTGTCGCAGAGCAGACCAGGAGCTGGCAGGCCCCTCCTTCACAGCCGCTCACTGATCTGCTGCTACAGAAGAGGGGAGGGAAAGAATAAAAGGAAGCCATGGATTATCAATAAAGTCAATATGGCATTGTGTTACATGTGCCCTCTGACCTAAGCAGGGTTACTAGCTCTGATACGCAACAGAAATATTGGAAAAGGCACTCACAATTCAGCTCTGTTCAACAGTTAGCTCCAAAGTGTCGATCAGGCTTTTTTTATTTTGTCTAATATAATGGGCCAAGTCAAAGTGATTGACAATTATTAACTAGCTTATCATTGAACCATAACATATAAAGCTCTACAGAAAATGTCATTTCCATGTAAAGGCTCAAATGGGTTTTCTATGAGTAAATGGATACAGTAAATTGTTAACTATGTGTAAATGTTTAGATTTATTTCAATATTCCTCATATTATTTTCCATTTGATGTCTCACTTAGATTACAAGCTCACATTAATATGCAAATCATTTGAAATGATCCTGCAGTCACTTTATCAAAGCATTTCTCCTCATCCCTAATTAGAATTCTAGTCACAGTCAATGAAAAGCTTGTTTCAACATATACCATATCACCGCAGCTTCTATACAGTAATGCCACTGAGCGGAAATCTGTCTTAGACCTGCTACTTTAATTCATCTCCAGCATTCCATGTTTAATTTTTAGCCTTGGTTGCCCACAGGGACTTTAACCCTTTTTGCGGTCTCATTTTAATCGGATGCTTTTTTTGTTAAATGTTTAACTTAAATTGGGAGTCTCATAAATATTCCAAATCACTCGTCCTGTGTTTGATGAGGAAATGAGCCTCGTATCCACCGTGATTCCCCAGGCAGCGAGGCGGGGGAAAAAAGCCTACAACTTAACTCTTAGAAGTAGACCTGTGCGCTGCTCTGACAGCCTACATTAGCAAGCAGCAAATTGTTTTAACAATGTGCGGGCCGCCTTTGTGCCGAGATAATGATGATATCTCTGTTCTGTGGCGCTACACGCTACTGAGGTAATCATAAAGGTCTCTGCTGTCATCACTGCCTGAGAGCACCTTTTATGGTCTAAAGGGACAACAGCTTGTACTGAATATGAATCTCAAACTCCTCCCAACATGGACTCTACATGTACTGTGATTATCATGGATGATGCTGCACCGTGTTCTTGCGCAAGTTTGAGATTAACTCAAGTGAATTAAAGAACAAAATTACAATCTGCAATTTACTGAAACAACACTGCTCACATTAGCACAGAAGTATAGTTAATATTTAGCTGCCCAGCAAAGGTCAAGTAGATCTGACCTTTGAGTCAGTCCGATAGGCTGGGGCCTGTTTCAGAGTTTCACCCTTTTTCTGTCCGTCTTTCCCCTCCCATGGCTCAGTGGTCATTAATCTTCCACACAGGTGCTGAGGACTCCTGACCCTCTGCTCCACTTCCTCCATTAGCACCATGACAGCTCAACTGTAAGGTTCATATACCCAACCATATTTCCATCCCTCTTCTCCCACATTACGTCAACTGGTGTGGGAGTTAAGACCTACTGTGTCCCCCTTCTTTCCTAAAACTTCAATTACACTTGTTTCACTACAGTTATAACATACAGTCACAATATTACTCTAAGTGTGAATGCTGCTGTCTATGAGAGTCATTAAGTTGAATGGAAATATAGCTCTGTATATGAAAAGAAATGGAAATTGGAAATATTACTAGGCTTCAGAATCAGGTCTTGAAATAGCTGAGCAGGATCAAATATCCTGCTTCAATTACCGACAAACATAGTAGACCATTTGCCGCATGTCTTCTCTCTTCACTTTTTACCATTAAATACGAGGCGCAACTTGTGTAAAAGAAACGATTTTGCAGAACGGAAAAAACTGAGCTTCCCAGAAATGATGGCATCAACAGCTACAGTGTGCAATGTGATGGAAATAATCTTTTCTTGAAGAAAGAAATTAGTTGTAGGTGCTTCACTAAGTCAAAACCTGAACAAGCAGATGTATATAAAGGAATCAGTTGCTCATCAAGGACAGAAGTGGAATGCATGAAAAACAAAAGAGCAAGAAAAGACACTCACATAGTCGACGTTCAAAAGTATTTGATTCAAAAATACAACAGCCAGGAAAAAGTCCAATGCATTCTGATAATAAAAATAAATAAAAAATAAAATCCTTTGTAACATACAGGAACACTGTCGCCAAGACTTGTTTCTGGTTGTGTTTTTGCACTATTTACGTT
>JAPTMW010180721.1:0-10214 GCA_029822955.1 Ostorhinchus angustatus
TGAACTGGTCCTTTAATCCATCAGCAGCAACATACTTAAATGATTTGGGAACTAAATTATCCAATAAACAACTAATCAATAAAATTTGAACCATATTGACCAGTCACAACTGACCAACAAAATGGGTTACATAAAAAAAATATGACATTAAGAATATTATTTCCCTCAGCTTTGCCTTACAATCAAACAATCCATAGGGAAGTAAATCCATAGAGTGCCCTTCAAACTAACTACAGTCACCAAAGCCTTGATTGGCCAGCCTGCTATGTAACTAGGTGACTTTGCAGTTTTTAATGTTAATATTTATTATTTATAGAGGATTCAAACTGTGGTTGTACAAAGCACAATGAGAACAGAGAATATTCCTCTGGTGGTTAACTCTACTGAGTAGTTTCCAGCTAGTTACTGAATAGAGTTTAAATGTGTTACAGGTAGTTTACAAGCAGGATCCCTATATTTATAGAATCAGATCATCTAAGAGCCAAGAGTCCACATTATACAGAGCAAAGAACCATTTAGTACGTATGATGCATTCAAATAACACAAACTGCAAGTAGGACTTACTGTAGATGTGCCCAACATGTGAACATTTATGAATTACAAACATTTCTCTTTTCATGTCCTTATGACAGAGTTACTCTTACTGTTCTTATTCAGTTCTGTAGTTGTGGAGTATTGTACTTTGATTTATAATACTAATAATAATAATGCATTAGATTTCTATAGCGCTTTTCAAGTCACCCAAAGCGCTTAATAATTTAATCATAATTAAGGCTAAAAATATTTAGAAAAATTATGCATGAATAAAATGACTGAATGAGTGACATGAATGAGTTATATGAACTGTATAATATATTAAATACAGGCAATATACAGACATATACAGACAACAATAATCATTCTCAGGCACTTTTAATTTCTTATGTTGGACATTTGTGTGCCTCCAGCCATTGAAAGCACATTGCAGGATATGTGGGTGGAACTCTATAAAAATGTAGCAATGCTGGATACATGACCGTCTCCTTCTTTTGTTGTACTACACTATTGCTTTGTCCTCCACCCTTTGCTGCCCCTCTGAGATGCAAAATTCAAGCCATTTAGTGGCTCTTGGCACAGTGGTTAGTACTCTTGCCTCACAGCAAGAAACGCCCAGTTTGGCTAGGGCCATTCTATGTAAAGTTTGCATTTTCTCCTTGTGTGATGCAGGTTTCTTACGGGCTATCAAAACAAAAAACAAAAATAACCTAGCTTAATTCTCCTGTCACTGCCCAGGGACCAAGGCAGAGATAAAGTTCTGGAGTCCCCGGGTGTGTTCAGTGGCACAACACTGTTTCTTATGCATGCACTACAATGAATTAAGTTCAGAGCTGGAATTTCTCTACAGGGACAATTAAAATGGACTTGTGAACTCCTTGCACAAGCTGTGAACATATTTGTGTTTTAGAACATAACCTCTGGGGAACAATCAGATATTTTATTATTTCCCTGAGTGCTTTCAATGATAGCTCATTGCTCCTAATGCACCTCATAAAAATGTTAATTGCTAATATTAGGCATTGTGTGTGTATGAAGATAGGTTAAATGCAGAGACTGAATTTCCCAACAGGGCTAATAACCATGACCTTTAACCTTTGTTTCACACTATTCTCTCTACTAATTCACAGTCCACCTCACACTCTAATCCCATTTACTCAAAGTATTCAAGTATAATCTGTATGCAGATATGCTATCCAGATAAGGATAAACACATCTTAACTGTGTTTAAGATGTTTAAGATTAAATATGAAGAGGAATTCATCTTTCAGCATGGCAATGACCCAAAGCATTCACACAAATCAACAAAAGAATGGAGTCACTGAAAGAAAATTGAAGTTTTGGAATGACCCAGGCAGACCGCTGTCTTGAATCTGATTGAAAATCTGTGGGGTGAACTGAAGAGGGCTGTGCACAGGAGATGCTCTCACCCTCAAGATGCCCTTGTTCACAGATTTGGAGCATTTTTGCATAGAACAGCAAATATTGCCAAGGTAAGACGTGCCATGCATCATAGACTCCCACCCAAAACTACTGGCTGTTTCTCAATACACGTTCTTGTCTGTACTTTTGTTCTCACCATCTTGTGAAATGTCATCAGTCATAGCCCAAGTACTGTTCCATTTAAAAGTTTGCACAAACCAAGATCAGATTGAATGCCCTGATGTTGTCCTTGTCTGCTAGCTTAAACCAAGGATACACTGTTTGGTGACTCATGTGGACTTGGCTGCAAATATCCCCAGATACATTTCATGCTACTGTCGGAGACAACGGCAGCTTCTGTGACAACTTACCTCAGCAATGTTTTATTGAGTAGATGACCATCACAAGATGATGTGATACAATGTTGTGTGAGAGGCAGAATAGTGAGAATGTATGTATGTATGTATGTGTGTATATATATACATACATACATACATACATACATACACACACACTTTCATGTATGTAACACACATATATATATATATTTATAAATTGTAGGTAATGGTTCTGCTTTCAAGTTAAATTATGTAAAATACAGTAAACTGAGAATATTTTTATGCCAGCCACATAATTTTATTTGCAAAGTATAAGCTAAGCACGAGATAAGTTAATGGCTAATGCTACTTGTAAACCTGGAGGGATGTGTCCTATTGTCAACCATGGCAAACGTTGTTGCCACAGGACCCAAATTTATTCTGCCTGTTAGAAAGTATTTTTGAGAGACAGAACTACTCTTGTCTCTCTAAAATACTCTTTAATTTATTGTGTCAAAAGGCACCACACTCCAGACGGAAGCCTCTTAGATCCAGATTTAAATTCAATGCGACAGCTCTTCATGGGGCCCAAACCCCCCTGGCCGAACCCTTGCTAACAAGTAATTATTTTGAGACTGTAGTGACCTTAAAACTGTGTGTGTATGTGTGTGTGTGCGTGTGTGTGTGTGTGTGCATGTGTGTATTGGCTTGGCATATCTAAGTTATCTTATAAGTTGCCATAGCCAGTATCTATAGTAACTCTTTCAGGAATAATCTGTATTAATGATTCTCTTGACAGTTTTTAATTAACAAAGCAGCAGGTAGTGCTGTCTCTTCCTCTGCCTCATCTTTCTTTCTCACATATCACAGAGCTCATCCTTTTGTGTGTGTGTTTTTGGAAACACGGAAAGTCAAGTGGATGTTCCCACCCTGATAGCCAGTATCTTGCTGATGCAAACAGTCTTAGACCTCAAGACATAATGAGATTTAAATACCACGTAATCAAAGTATGTGTGTGCGTTAACACACTCTATAAATAACATACACACAGGTGACAGTGAAAGGCAAAGAGAGGAAGAGAGAGATTCTGCTTTTCCTGCCACCCATCCCCATCCCCCCTCATGTTTTTTCTCTGTCCATCCACCCTTGTCCTGAACAACCAATAACTAACCACATACACACTCTACATTTCATGGAGATACACACATGCAGTAAAAGGTGCCCAAAGAGAGTTGAAAAAGTAGGTAATTCCCAGAGAACATTTCCAAAATGTTAAAGATACAGAAAAGAGAACTGGTAACACAGCGCAGCCAGTGATATCATTCCATAAAAATAAGTCAAAATGAGAGAGTCACAGATGGGAAAGCTGGCTGAGGTCATTCTCTCATAATTCATTTTCGTAGAGCACTGATTCAGTTTTTCTGTGGCTCACTGGTATAGCTGTTTGATGATCTAAAACTTTTCTTCTTCAGTGGTTTTTCAGTGGTTGTAACACAATTTTCTTTTGAGCATTTTGGTTCTTTTGTATGTTAATGCAGTAAGACCAAACACAAAATAAATGTAAGACTGGGTGTAATGTATATTTGCTTCTCACTTTAGAGCTGTATCTGACCATCGACTGTATAAATAAATATATATAGCCACCATGACATCACCCATTGGTTTGTAGACTGCAATTTTGAAAACATTTTCACTTTTTGGAACCAGAAGTGACCATATTTTGAAAGAAAAGGGTAATCATGCTAATGCTAAGCACTAGCTTACTGACATAAAAAAAAAGATTTTCATGGTGTCATTGGTCTGGACACATGTGACCAAAGACTTGCCTTCAAAATGTGCTGAAATACACTTTTGTAAGTTGAAATAAAGAGTTTGTTTACAATCCACATTCCAAAAATATTAGGACATGAAATGTGCATTACATAATGTGCTCTGAAGTTATGTAAAATGCCACTGTGTAAAACTGTAGAAGTGTGAACTGAATATATTTACCCTGACGGATTGGTGGATTAATATGACCACTAGAGTGAGTAGTGAGTCCTTCTGCCAGGATCCCACAGATGAATAGACTTAAGAACTAACAATTAATGAACAATCATCAATGTATGAATCATTTTGAATCATCACACTAAGGTGTTGTAGACTCTACTGGCATTGGGCATCGAGGATCTTCTATACCTCTCAGTCCTGCATTTTAATAAGGTTAGTCACCCCCAGCAACTGCTTTCTGGTGCTTCAAAATGGGATGATCAGGATTTTCCAAGATGCCCTCCACCTTCCTCAAGTGGCATCTGTCCATCACAGTCCCCAGTGTGTCCAGCTTCTCTCCAAAAAGAGAACCACCTTTTTTCAGTAGTTTGTCCAGCCATTTTATGTCCTTTTGTCTGATGTTACTTCTCCAGCAGACAGTGGCATCGAAGAGAGAACCAGCTACAGTCGACTGTGCAGCGTCATGGGGCAGATGCCAAAGTACCTGAGCCTCCATAGAAAAATGTCTGTCTCTTTTTAATCAAGTGCTTCTGTATTCAGGAACGAGTCCATCTTGTTGTCAAGATGCACACCAAGATATTTTCATCACAGTTCCACCTCAGTGTCAACCACACAATTGCTGACAGGCTGACGAGCGTTTGTATAGTTTCTGAAATCCACCCCTATTTCTTTGGTCTTGGAGGTGTTCAGTAGGTGTCTGTTTTTGTGACTCCAAAGCCTTCTGTGTCCTGTCCCTGTCCATTCCTGATATATGCCACAGTAGCTGTGTAATCAGATTATTTTTGGATATGACAGGAGTCAGAATTGTACTTGAGTTCTACTGTGTACAATGGGAACAGGAAGGGAGCATAACAGTTTTCTGTTGAGCCTAAATACTGACGTTACTGTCCAAGACACACAGTTCCCCACCCTGATGGCCTAAGGCAGGGGTGCCCAGCCCTGGTCCTGGAGAGCCACTATCCTGCATGTTTTAGATGTATCCCCTTTCCAACACACCTGATTCAAATAATAAGCCAGTCTTCAAGCTCTGCAGAAGCTGATAACGACCGTCAGGTGTGCTGAAAGAGGGAAACATCTAAAACATGCAGGATAGTGGCTCTCCAGGACCAGGGCTGGGCACCCCTGGCCTAAGGTAATCCTGTCAAGTAGACTGTGATTCAGGAATTGAAGGAGAGATCCACACACATCCCTTGAGGCTTGCCTCTAGGTGTGGAGGCCTAGGGTATGGAGGGTTGGATTGTACTGAACACACTTCAAAAATCAAAGAACATAATCCTCACTTAACTGCCAGACTCATCCAAATGAGTAGACTCAGTGTTACATGTAGAGGACAGCATCATCCCACTGCAATCTGCTGTTTTCCTAAAACATAGTTTCTGTAGATCCATCTGCACCCCTGCTAATGTGACAGACAGTGTATAAAATCATGCACCTTGGCATGCAGACTGCCTCTACAAACATTTGTTAAAGAATGGTTTGCTCTCAGGAACTCAGTGAAGGATAGGATGCCACTCTTGCTATAAGTCCATTGTTGCCAAATTTGTGGGAACAGTTTGGTGATGGCTCCTTCCTGTTCCAATGACTGTACACCAGTGTACAAAGCAAGGGCCATAAAGAAATAGAGTTTGGTAAGGCGGAACTTGACTGGCCTGCACAGAGTCCTGACCTCAACCTGGTAGAACACCTTTGAGATCAATTTGAGCAGAGACTGCAAGTCAGACCCTCTCATCCAACATCAGTACCTGACCTCACAAATGCACTTCTGGGAGAATGTGGAAGAAGCCAGTATGAGGATGGAGCTGCTGCTTAAGTGCAAGACTGAGTTGGTGTGGAAGTACCGGCAGTGGCAACATCAAACCTGTTGAAGAACTTGTTGAATTTAATGGCTCTTTCCATATCCTCCACTGTTGCCTTTGTCTTACAGCCAATGATGGTATTAATTCCCTAACACTCCTCCCTGATGCTGTGTGGCAGCTTCCTCCCTACTTTGTTTTGTAGTCATTCATTGCTTGCTTCAGTCTCCTCACCACCTCAACCTTCAGAAGCTTTCAGGAAGCATATTTTGGTAAGACAGTAATAAACTACATACTGCGTCTATTACACCAGAATGGCTTTGTAGTTGTACAGTCTTGGTGCTGAACTGGTCTGCCCGCTGTCCAGACCTTTCACCAATTGAAAACATTTGCTTGAGCCCCATATCAGGCAAGAATGGAACAACATTTCTGTCCCAGAACTCCAGCAACTTGACTCCTCAGTTCTCAGAAATGTATGGACTGTTATTTAAAGAAGGGTATGCTACACAGTGGTCAATATGCCCCTGTCCCAACTTTTCAGAGACGTGCTACTGCCATCACAATCAAAATGGTACATTTTCTCAGTTCAAACCTTTGATAGGTTTTCTGTGGTATATTGTGAATGAGATGTACGTTTATGAGGTTTGAAAGTCATTGCATTGTGTTTTTCTTCACATTTCACATCACATCCAAACTTTTTGGAAATTGGGGTTGTACAATAATCGCTTTCTGTGGAAAAAAAAATCCCAATAGTTTTTAGTTTCCATTCCCAAGGCATTACATTTTACATTTTGCTGTAGAAAACTTCAAACACCAGTACTGGTTCCAAAGACAATCTGATCACCTTAACAACATAGTTCAGTACTGTTCAGCCTCTGGCACAGTCACAGAGCTTTCAGCAAAACCTTTTGAATTTAATTCTGAAAAATCTAGTGTCATGGTTCTTTAACTGAAATGTGTGTGAGACTTGTGGTACTTCAGACCCCAACCACACTCTTTACCCCCTCCACAACATTTTTTATTTCTTATGGAAATGATTTAAAAGAACATTAACATGTTTTCTTAAATGAAACCAGCACTCTCGCAATACTCGATAGTACTCTATATCAATAAAATAAGTGTAACATCTGAAGCTATATGTGAAGTTTTAATCAAATCTTGAAAACAGAGAAGGAGGAAACACTTAAATCCAAAAATCTGAAGAGCTGGGGGAGAAGGAAGCTGAGTACAGAAGATTAAGAAACCATGCATGTGTGCCCAAGCATTATTCCTTTTCTCTGTCAAGCATCATTGAAATAGGATGCTAGAGTTAGCTCTGCAGGTATGAATCTAGGGATCTACTGACCACATTTCCGTCTTCTATGAGCTTGTGTCCATGCATACATCCTGAATGTATTTTTGTTCCCTTCAGCCTCTTATAACTACTGTCAGTTACTGAATGTAGAGGGAAGTACAAGGTGTGTAGAATATGAATGTTTTTCCAGTTGAAACAAACTAAGAAGAGAAACCAGTGAAGTCTGTAAGACTCTTTTTTTTCAAACTTCTTGATCTTATCAAACATATTTAAAGTTAGTTTGTTGATGTTTAATGAGCAAATTCCTGTGCCAATAGAGAGGTGAAGTCCCATCCATTCTGGGAAGCCCAGCGGTATGCAACTTAAGAAAAAATGTGAAGAGCAGTCGGTGTCGAGAGACAATTATTTGATCCCTTTTCAAATGTGCCACCATTGCACATGACGTTTTTCAATTAATTAATTACCGACACACACACGATGTTTGTCAAATAATGCTACAAGTCAAGAAGGCAGCTATTTGCCATGAAGATAGAAAAGTAATGTCCAGTTTTGTGCAAAAATGGTGTCATTACTCGTCTCATGTGATAAATATCAGCAACAACAAAAATAGCTCTTACCTTGACACCTTCTTAAATAGTGAGGTTGAAAAGTATTACAAGAGGTGAAAATCACTGGTCTGACCATGGAACTGTGGAGACATCTTCACCCTCTCTGAGCGACTTGTGGTGAGAGTCAGGTAGGATGGCGTCACTTCTGTGACTTTCAGGTGTGTCGTCTATGTTTACAGTAAGGTCCAGATATACTTGGACACATTTCTGCAATTTTCCTTCTATATACCACCATGGGAAATGTGAAATGTAGTCAAGATGTGGTTGAAGTGATTTTTTAACTTTTATTCAATTTATTCAATTTAATTTCACTTTGACTTGATTTTAATCTCCATTTGTAGAATGAAGCAAATTCCTATGAGTTTTGCAATCAACTGAACAGATTGTAGCCCTATATACTTCAGAATTCATCCTGTTACCTCTATCAGCAGACACATTATCAACAAGTGGTGCCAGGCTCAATAAACTCCGCCCTTCGCATGTATTGTAGCTTATTTTGGCATGGAGTCAGCTGATTTCATCATGTCTATACGTGTGCTGATGTCAGCATATCAATTGCCTCTATATATATGCCAAGTTTGAAGTAAATTGAAACAGATTTGTTGTTTTTATAGGCATTTGAAATGTTGCACATTATAAGTAAATGGGAGAAGAAAAAATATTTTAAAATCCATAAAAAATTTTTAACTTTGACAAACTTTTCCCAGAATGTTTATTCTGGGTCACTGGCAATTTATGAATCTAATTTGGTATGAATTCAGCCAAAAGTTTTGCTGCTATAGACATTTAAAATGGCATCCATTATAAGTGAACGGGGGAAAAAAACAAAGATTTTGATAAACTCATAAAAAAACTGATACTTTGACCTACATTTCCCAAAATGTAATGAGATCTGGTAGAGTTTCATACTGTCTTCTGCATACAGTTATTTTAGATAATTCATTTATCAGACAGGGGTTGTTGCAGCCTGTAAGACGCATCACACAACACCATGGTGACACTTCTGACAAAGGCTACAGGAAGTAGCTGAAACTAGTAAAGCAGGTAAACAGACACCTACCCCTGTTAATAAATGAATTATCTAAAATAATTGTAATAAGATCTATTCTGGGTCACTGGCAATCTATAAACCCAATTTAGTATGAATTCAACCAATAATTTTGTTGCCAGAGTGTTAACAAACAAACAAACTGAACCAAAAATAACACCCCTTGCGTCTCCTATGGGGGGGGGGATACCATCATCATCATCATGCGGTGTACTTTGGATCGAGCTCATCTGTCCAGAGTATCTTTTCCAGAGCTGGGCACACTATTTTTTAAGTGTTTTCTAACAAATTCCAATCTGGCCTTCCTATTCTTCAGTGTTAAGAAGGTTAACTCAGTTTAATATCCCCATAGTCAAATTCAGTAGCTGCATTTTACCCACCCCGATACACACACAACACCTAACGCCAGCTTTATCAATTAGCATTAGCATACATTAGGAGCAGTGAGCTGCCACTGAAGATGTTGGGGGACCTACTTCCAATCTTCGTCAGTATTGTGGAATTAACCTACATGTGTCTGTACACCCAGAGGAATCCTGCACAAGAACAGGTAAACTCAACTCTGAAACACTCTGGTCTGACTGACAGTCAAATCCAGAACCTTCTTGGCGTGAGGTGGAAGTGCTAATCACTACGTCATCGCACCACCTAATGGTTTCCACCTTATTAATCTTCAGTATTTTCATTAGTGAAGCCATCTCTTTAGACTTTTATAACAGTATGCATATTCTCTCAATATGTTTTTGGATGAAAATCCTGACCAGATTCCTTGACACATTTTAATAGAGCACAGGATTCAATGACAGGGTGTTTTGTAGGAAGTTTACCAGTGGATTCTTTCTTTTTAAGAATGTACTATTTTGTTTCTGCCAGTCCTAACATTTTTGCTATCTCTTATTGGCAATTCCAGTGAACAAATGCAACGTATGGAATCAACTCTAGATATTCTATCTGCTTAATTTGTTTAAGAATATCCAGGGAGTCGACCTCATCTGGCCATGACGCTGTTTGTCAGTTACTTGTCTAGTCGTGTATGAGCCTCTGAAAATACAGTGACTTGGTTTTAAATGGATCCAACAGTTAATGCAATACTTTTGTTAAATCCCTTGAATTTAAACTGTCCACTCTTCATTCACATCTTGACTGTGTCATTTCAAATCCACTGTGGTGAGGGACACATACAAAATATTTATGGACCTGACTACACAC
>JAPTMW010180993.1:0-10212 GCA_029822955.1 Ostorhinchus angustatus
ACACCCAAAAAGACTACTCCTGCAAAGACAACACCCAAAAAGACAACTCCAGCAAAAACAACACCCAAAAAGACTACTCCTGCAAAGACAACACCCAAAAAGACAACACCAGCAAAAACAACACCCAAAAAGACAACTCCTACAAAGACAACATCCAAAAAGATTACTCCTGCAAAGAACAGCCAACCTAAACAGTCTCCTAAAACGGTTTCACTAAAGGTCAATACCAAAAAGAACTTTGATCCAAAGAGTAAAACTACAAAACAAACTCAAACAAAGACAAACCCCAATAAGAACTGGAAACCAGGACACAAAAATTCCACAAACACACAAGCCAAGAGCAATCAGGAAAAGGTGACTGTGAAAAAAACCTACCCCAAAAAGAAAACAATGACAACACCTCCCTCTTACTATACCACAGCCCCCACTTCATACTCAAGTCTAGAGCATTTGAAGGAGTACTTTCCATCAACTGTGTCATCTACCACCAGTATATACACGACGATGGTGAGCAGCTTCCCCGAACCAAGAGTCAACGTCACATACATCAGTGATGACAAGGTAACGACAGACGAAACTCCGCTGTGGTACGATGTCGGTTCAGACGTTGCGGTCACAACACCGAGCACCTTTGACGACATCTTACCAACTACAGAAACCATTTATTTTGATGACGTCACAATGCCCAGTGGAACCATGCCTTACAGTGATCCAAGCAGCGGAGATGTTACAGTAACCAGTGGGACCATCATCAGCGGCGACGATATCACAGTGTCCTACAGCAACGTGGGAGTGGGCAGTGACACTATGGTGCTGGACGACGGCCTCACCATGATAATCCCAACCATCAACAGTGAAGATATGTCAGACCTCTTGTCTTCTCCCTGGCAGGACCTGTCTGAATACATCCCAGTGGGGGTTCCAACAACAACCCCAGACCCCACTACAGCTGCCCCACCTCCCACAACAGTCGCTCCGACAACAGAACAACAGGTCCCTGTGATGACTTCCGTCTCCGCTGTAAGACCTGAAGGAAAAGCTGAAGAGAACAGTGAGAACAACAACATTGAGGTCTCATACACCCGGGTCACCAATGTGGACTCTGACATCTCTCAAAACAACATGGTGTCAAAGCATCGGGTCAACCTGAGGGAGCGAACCAGGAACAAACGCATTCAGGAGCTTCTGGAAGAGAAGCGAAACTTTCTCCTTAGGATGAAGAGAGGCCATGCAGCATGATAGACCACGTTTTTTCATTTCTCTTATAGAGATTGACTATTTTTTTACAGACTAAGCTTTGTTTGAACCCATCATTGCTGCCGTGATCCATTCTATCAGGCTTATCCACAGAAGAACAAACTCTCTCATATCTGAATCGTGGCAGTCAGGACTGTGTTAGAGACTGAATATCATGACCAAAAGTTTGAACAGTTGCTTTGAATAAAGAAAAGCCCGGTAATACAGACTATTGCAAATCGCTTTGCCTGTCCAAATGCAATAATGAAAAACAGAAGGGATAAAAAGTATAGATCCTGTTTGTCCAGCACTTTATGAAGCTAAACTTTTATCCCTCCAAACAGTCTAATCAAAGGTTCATTCAGTGAAGATGTACATTTGATATTACATAGTTTGTGTAATGGCGTTATCCCCAACAGCACTTACAGATACATAAATGCACCTCCCAGAATCCAAAGCTTTGATATTCCTGCCCAGGACTGCAGCTCATTTCACCCAAACCGGCGTTAATACCTCTCAGATGAATATGTTCAGTATCTGTCTCGTTCTTAAGAGCCCAGCACTTTGGACTTCCAACAAAAACTGCATTCTGAGCTTTTGTAGGCCTAAAACCAATGTGGTAACGCCATCAAACCAGAAAATGTTCTTTTACTTTTAATTGAGATGTAAACGTTTGTACTTCCTGTGTTGCCTTTTCCGAAGCGAACGTCTGTCTGACTGCACGGTGTCTCTCATCTCTCAGGAAGTCCACATATGGAAGACTGGTGAGGGACTTTGCCAAACACTTGGTGCTTTCTTCCATGATGCATTTTAATACTACAGTAAGCTAAGGAACAACTAAGTGGTTGAAGAGAAAATATATTTTGATTACTTGTTTTTTTTTTTTTTTTCATTTTTAATGGTCAGTCAAGTATGGTGCCTTTTTTCCAGAGACACTAAAACAGTGTCCCTCGTGCATTCTTGTATGAACAAAAATACCAAAAAATAATACTAAATATATTTTCTAAATATCTATGAGCTATTACAAGCTTTGAGGGCCAGTTTATTTTCTTCTTTTAAAGTTGTATTATTGGTACATCTTTAACTTTCAGCAACAAAAAAAGCACCTACGGATGTCTTTGTACAAAATCTGTACATAAGAAAAAGAACTTAATGTTTAATATTTATTAAAGTTTCAGCACCTGTGGTATTTTGCAAATGTTGTGTAGTTTCTGTGTCATGATACTGCTGCTTTTGGAGCTATTTAGGACCAGAGGATCAGTTCTTCAGAAATACTAAGATGAAATAATCAGACCAAATCAAGATTCCACAACTTCAACAACATGTTTATGCATGTGTGCTGGTTTTCTTAGTAGTAGTGCAGTATATGGTACATAGGGGGAGACAAATCACGTATATTGTATTCATGTTCACTGTGAAACATGAACCATTTGTACCTGGACACAGTTACACTATGTAGACTGTGTCAGGTGCAACTGCTCTAAAACTTATCCTACTTTTTATCATATCAAGTAATTAATATTACGATATAGTGATAGTCTGCCCTGTTATGGTGAAGCTGCTCAGGCATGAGTCAGCATGACATTACAAAAGATTTCACTTTATTTAACTGTTTATATCAGAGCCTGGGAAAAGGGATAAACGTTGACAAGATATTTACATGAAATACTGCCTCTGGTCCTTGAGGTTTTTTTTGTGTATTTATTAAAGTAGAAGTCATTCCTGGTACACATGCAACAGCAAAGAAATGTTTTCTCTTTCAAATGTCAATTCACTTTTCAATACATTCACAGAGGAAATATGTATTTATTGCTGTAAACATCACTGCCGTCAGAATATTTGATAACTCATATTTTTGTCAGTCTATGCAACAAATATGTGAGCAGTTGCAAGATTAATTACTTAATTTTTATTATTTTAAGCAATTTTTTATTCATTTACACAGGGAATTTACAAATATATATATATATATATATATATATATATATATATATGCACACAAATGACATTTAAAAAGTCATGCTACAGATTGATGATACCCACCATGGGTTTAAAGTTAGCCCAAAAACAGGACTTTATTTATACACCCACCATTGCCCATAAAGTTGGACTAAAATATTTGTACTTCTCATGAAATAATTATGACAATGTGATTTATTCTGGACAGATAAAGTGTAACTGGGACTCAGTGTGGGGTTATTGCACCAGGTCAAAGGTGAATACGGATGTGTATAAATAGAAATAACAAGAGAAATGTGTCGCAAAACATAATTATTCCAACTTTATGAGCAGCAGTGTATTTTATCGCTTTTTTGGACCCATGAGGGCTACGTTTGTCAGTTAACCAGACAAAACTGAAACTTGATTGAAAACATTAGTTTACATAAATATAAAGGCCTGCTTGAAACAAGTCTATAAAGAATATAAACACAAAATAAATATTAGTTTTAAAGCACATGAGTGCTGTGTAAATGGTTAGATCATGTACACAATAAATGTTGACTTATTTGAGACCACTTGTGTTTAGTATTTACAACATTTGTGTTGAGGTACATAACTCCAGGAAGCGTGTGACTATAATTGTAAGAATTTTTGATTCGACGACTTCAAGGAAATCATGATTCAATTTTGCCAGTTTTTTTTTTTCTTTTGGGGGGGTGGGGTTGTTTTCTAAGTGACTAATTTAATTGAATAGCTCCTTTTGTTCTCCAGCCTTTGTACATTCTGACTTTTCTCCTAAATATATAGCAAAACATGTTTTCTTAGAAACAGCCATGTTTCTGAAGAATGCCCTCTCTGCTCTTTCAGAAAACCAGTATATAATCATTTCCCAGAAGCTTGATGATAAAAATCAATAATCAAGATCATCTATCAGAGCCTTCTCATTTATCCCTGAACCCATGGTGTCAGTCTCTTTCTGCCGACACTGAAGCTTTTCTCAGCCATACAACATAAGCATCCCCTTGAGTAAATGTCATTTTTGTGGAAGTGGATAAAACCAGGACTGGACAACTTTAACTTGTCTTGTAAAATTAGAATAGTTTAAATGATGCTGTATTGTGAACTGGATAAAAAACCTTCCAAAAAAGTGTATATACTGTCAATTCAAAATATACTATATGCGTTTTATTAGAACTGAATTTAGCTGTTTGACATTAGCTGCATTCACACTGATGAATGCAGTCAGTGTGTCAGTCAGAGTGTGTGTGTATGTGCATCTTTGAGACAAATTTAGTTCCTTGTGACTAGTCCATTAGAGAGCCATAAAAACCCAGGACACTTTTGATAGGTTGGACGCAAAGAGAACGTGACTCATCGGAGGTCACGATGCCCCCATCGAAAGCAAACACAAAGACACAGAGGCACGCATGCAACTCACTAAAAGACTGAAATACTTACTGAGACAGAGGACGGATTGTTGACCGAAGGGTTTGAAATGGCATCTTTGTGTGTATAAATACTTTTTTGGTGATGCTCCACAACTACAACTACATAGACCGTGAAAATGACTGGAAATTAATATATGACATTGTGTTCATTAGCTTCATACTTAATCCTTATATATCAAACATTACAAGGATATGAGTTTCATCAGCGTTATACTATTACATTAGCATTATTACTGCTATTTGGTAAATATTTTTTTCAGAAATATTAACTTACATGGTTAATTTTCTGCTAGTGGTTAGTAGTTACATTTATGAAATAAGCCTTAAAAATAAGATTATTTAAAAACACATAACTGACTTTATTGTTCAAACACATGAATATATGCAATACAGTTCATTTGGCAAGGCAAGACAAGTTTACTTGTTTAGGACTATTTATACACAGGGTAATTCAAAGTGCTTTACAGAGGCATAAAAAAATCTCAGACGAATAAAAGACATAAAAAATCACAAAAGGGTAAAAGACATTAAAATAATCAGAGATAAAATGTGGTTTTAAAATACATTCCCAGAGTGAGATTTCATCAATTATATAAAAACCATACATTAAAATGAAAATAAACATTAACATTAAAAAAAATAAAAACTATTTAAAAGATAACAGTGCAGTCACATCAGATCATTTGTTAAGGTTCAGGATTACATTTTTCTCCATTAAACTCATGTAACTCTGCTGAAATTACAGTATATCTCATGTTTTCTTTGCTTAGATTAATTCAGAAGTGGTAGTGTATGAGTGTGGTTGTTGTTACAGTTCATAAAGGTTTAGAATGACTGAATTTAAAACTGCTTTCCGGTGTCTTTTGTTAACCTTCTAAAGTCCAGGCAGCGTGAGAGTGAAAGATCAGATGAACAGTAACATGGCTTTCTGATGTTTCAGATATTATGGACTAATGGAAAAGCATCCGACACAGAGGGTTTGTTGTGACTCACGTGCCATATGGTGTATGAAGCCTCACGTTCAGTATTTCCTGAAGCTGCTGTGATCTCACCCCAACATGTTAACACGTGTGAAACCCTCACATGCACAAGACTGACTGCATGCTATACATAACACGCTTTACACAATTAAGGTTAAACGTGTTTACAGCAGCTCCACAACATGCTGAATGTGATTTGTGTGTCATATGATTCAGATTTTATTTCTAAATTAAACAATTAAATGATTTTTCCAGAATTAGAAGAAGCGGTTGTTTTCACTCTTAGTCAGTCATTCATGGAAACAGCTTGTCTTCCATCTTTTTTTTCCCTCTCTTTCTCTATCCCCTCTTTCTCTGCATCTGGTTTTCTCTCTCCATCAGTACAGTCGACCAATAACAGTGTTCAGGCTGAGGAAATGGATGGTGTGTCTATTTTTAGAACCAGGGAAGGAGGGCAAAGCAAAAGTAAGCTATAGAGAGAGAGGGAGGGAGGAAGGGAGGGAGGGAGGAGGGATGTGAGGAGAAGATAAATCTGCATTCTGCCTCTGCCTCTGGTCAGAGACAGTCAGGGCTACAGAGCGCGCTCAGTGAGAAGCATCATCACTGGCTTAACACACACCACCTTAAATAAAATTAAAAAAACAAATCCGGCTGCAGAAAGACTGCACGAGTGACTGGGCTGGAGAAGACGGTCTGCGAGCAGGTGAGTGGGAAAGCTGAGTGTGCAAATGAACCTCAGATAATTCTTATTATTGGAAATGCAAGAGGTGACATTAGAACGGGTGCTTATTGTGTGCCTCAGCGTAGTGCTGCTGGCTCAGAACCATTTTTAGTCTTTGTATACTGAAGGTGTGGTCTAAATTTAGAAGCGGTTACACCTTGGAAGAAATTGGGAGAGGCTGGCATTTAGGTTTGGCTTGCACTATTTTTGGAATGAAGGTTTGTACTAAAATATACTGTGGGTTGCACTCAGGGTTATAACAATATGGGCTGCAGAGGAAAACATAGACTGACATATTCTGTGGCTTTACATGTCTGAAGTTGCATTTAAAATACTCATCTATTTATAATGCCTCGCTGCTCATTGCTGGGATTGCTTGTATTTTGGGCTGTTTACACTGGCACTCCAAAGTAAGCAAGGGACGGTGTCTGAGAAAAAAAGCTCACATGCATAAAGTAATTAATACTGACTGATACAGTAGACAGTTCTGCTTGAAATGTCCAGGCTACTGACACTTCTTTATCATGACCAGCTCATGAATTACAACAAGATCTCAGCATAATGATCAGTTCTTAGAAATGTTGCTACTGTATTCAGTGTTTTTATTTATTGTATTCTTTTTTACTTATGGGTAATATGAATGTTCAGGTTTTACTCTGGGATCAGATAACATTTTCCTCTAGGATGTTGTTTTCTACTAAACAAGAAGCACATTGCCACAGATGTCGGATGCTTCTTAAGAATTGTATCTGCTCCAATCACATTATCATTTCATAAGAGGATCTATCGTTCAGATTTCACAGTTTTTCCACGCTGATAAGATTTGCTTATGCAAGAAAGTACCCAGATGATTACATAAAATACTCATTTGACATTTGTCCTCACAATTTGTTTTCCTCTCAGCTATGCGGCCACGGTCCAGACTGCCATCCAAGAGAAGACTCCTGCTGCCCACCATCAGAGAGGGCACTGAGGAGACGGTGAGGGATCTGAATGAAGCCAACTCACTCCACATTACTGGCAACAACCAGGCCGTCTCCTCAGAAGACTACCTCCTCTCCATCTGCCACCTGGCCCACCCCACCTTCCCCTCCAGGGATGGTTCACCCAACAGCGCTCACACACGGCCGCTGGATGTTGTTCACCACAGGCTGAGGCTGTCACGGCTCAGTGCCAGCACATCATCAACCTCCGGATTGGATCTCAGAGAGGAGGCGCATGTCGAAGATATGCAGCAGGAAGAGAGCAAACAACTAAATGGTAAACTGTTATTAGGCTGCTACGGACAGTCAGACCCTCTGGAGCATCTTTATGGACACCCCAACAACCTCTCAGGAGGCATAAGGGGGGCATTTGTGGAGGGGAGGTTTACAAGGTCAAGTGGGAGGGTATGGGAGGGCCAGGCTCGCTCACGGGCGCACAGTATCCCCCGTGCTTCCAGTCCGGACCGTCCATGCCAACGCAAGAGCAGCTGCCCCGAGTTACACACCAGCACCAACGTGCCCATCCCAAACATGTCCCCGAAACACTGCTTATCAGGGAGCATGGCAGATGGAAGAGGAGAGGAGGAGAGACGGAATACACCCAGCAAACACTCCCTCATCTCCCAGTGGATCTCTGACTGTAGGTCGGCCTGGAGGGAGGCACGTGCACGAGCCTGTATGCTGCCTGCCATCGCTGAAATATAAGGCACAAAACTGCACCGTCACTATGAAACACTCCTCTATGAAGTGTCCTAATCTGTCCTGTCAGCCACACACGAGACATGTAGATGTGTTTAATATGCAGATATATAAAGGGATGTGATCATGTAAACCATTGAAGACATGCAGTGGAAACTAAATATTACCATAATGTGTAATCCGTAATATATTAATGTCACTGTTCACTGTTCCAGCCCCCTATGCGTGATGTATGGTGGTGATCATACAATATTCAAGAAAAATGCAAAGTCCTTTTATACCTTCAAGTGTTTTGTGAATTAAGTATAAATAAATAAAACATTTTTGATACTTTGAGCCAAGCGTAGTGTGTGTTTTCCTTCATGTTACAATCTGTATTTTCTCATATGTGAACATCCTTCGAAAATTAACTCCACTCTCAGCTCTGCTGGTAACAGGCGATGGAGTTTCTATGGTAACTGTCGTGGGATCCTGCTCTGGTAAACACAAGAGTAGAAGAAACTGAGCAAAGATGATACCATTAAACTTAAACATTGAAGATGCAGGTCATGTGTTGTCGTGCTGCTGTAAATATATCTGCATGTCAGAGCCACAAATACAACACATGCTTTGAATATTATATTATTATTATATCATGTTATTAATATTAGTATACTATTTGACAATAAGTGTCGAGCAAAACAGAAAATTCAGTGTTAACACAGAACTAAAATGTGAATTTAAATCTATTCTTAATGAGTATAGACAACTGGTTTAATCCACTACATCCCAAGACAATCCTTCAGAATTATGTCACACCTTAATGCTGTTTCAATTCTGACACACTAGAGGGCGACGTGGCCCCCTGAGAGGTATGTCCCCTTCAATCACTACCCTAGAAAATAATTTGCATAACCAGCCTATCACACAAATCTTCCCAATAAACAGTGAAAAGCTCTTGTATGTCAATTTTGATGTAGCTTTGTTTATGTAGTTATTTTTAACAGACAATGTAGGATTTAAAGGTCAGTAATCAGGTTCCAAATACAAACACAACACTGGCACAAAAATGTTTTACATCTCCATCCTTTGGGAGGCAGTAAAATACAGATATAATAACATAAATAATACCTCATGAACAGACATAAGAAATGGTTTGTTTGAAGAAATGTTGCCTTGTGTTATCGTGTGGACAGATAAAATAGTCAAATTTAATGACTTTATATTTATTGTCATTTATTGTGGTTCAGGGCTGAGAGAATCATGAGGAATCTTACATTTATTTATAGTTTTATATCTGTACAGGCCACTTCACGTAGAACGAAATCGGTTCTAGATTTTGGTACTTAAAGCTACCTATACTATCGAGAACGAAATGCAGTAAAAATGTAGTTAAAAGGAACAAAAATCAATATAAGAAAATATCCTACTTTTTTTTTTTTTTTATCCCATTAGACCTTGTGTTCCCAGATCACAGAGAGGGTGGTCAAACCCATACGACTCTGACACAAAACTATATTAACCAGAAATATCAGTTCAAACATATTACATAAAGAAAAGAATACTCAGAAAGAGAAGCAAAAAACACCTTCTGTAGTTCTGTTCCAAGTTACATCAGTGTCCTAAATAAATCTGAAGAAGTGTTGATATAATGATATGACGAGGAACTGCTCCAGTCACGTTTAATCACATATCTGCTTGAAAAAGGAATTAAAAAATAATATTCACAAGAAATAGAGAAGTGGAGAAGTTTATCACTGAGGTTTTATTGCTTTCCCTTGTATAATGTTTTCTGAAATGCAAGACCACACTTATTCATTTTTTCATTCCATTATAATATATGTACAACTGGAATATACTGAAAATATTGTAATTATAATTAGTATTGCAATAATAATTGTAATAATTTACAGTAATCACTTTTTTGACTTTTTTTATTCCTTTTTTTTTTGACAAAAATGACTTCTTTTTTTTTTGCCTAAATCATCAAATACTTAATTTCTGGTTAAGTTTAGTGTGTTTCCTGAAAAATCTGAAAAAAATGACATGGGTAATCATTTTAGGAAGGTGACGATGTAACTAGGAACTAGAAACTAGATGTGACTAGACAGAAACACAAAAAAGTATTGCATAAAAAATAACAAAAAAATAATAAAAAGCCTTTGGCACATTCTGATATGGAAGAGGATTAGGTCCACTGGGGAAAAAAAGGTCCAATATTTTTA
>JAPTMW010184330.1:0-10186 GCA_029822955.1 Ostorhinchus angustatus
GGATTTCGGCCATGGTCTCCAGGCTGTCTAGCAGTTCGAAAAGAACGCGCAAGGCAGCATGGGTACTCCCAGGCTAGGGTGGCAGTGGTGTCAAACTCATTTTAGTTCAGGGGCCACATGCAGTCCAATTTGATCAAAAGTGGGCCAGGCCAGTAAAATAATTGCATAATAACCTATAAATAATGCCCTTGATTGTTAATATCTTCAATGTAATTTTTGCACTTGTCATCCTGCAGGCCAGAGTGGACCGCTTGGAGGGCCGGTTGTGGCCCATAGGCCATGTTTGACACTAGTGCAGTGGTGTTTTGGTGACACTTAAAAGAAACCTGTCATGAGCAGCGTTGTATTCATAATTGATGAAATGGAAAGATTACCTGCAGCTGTAGACGCTGGCATATTGAAGATTTCTGTTCCTGGCTGACCAGCATCTGAAAGTGCGAACAGGGTTTGCTTTTAAAGGCTTCTACACTTCCTGACATTTGACAAAGTCTCTTGTCTGTGCTGAGGTCAGACTTACTGAAATCGTTTTCATTTCCGACCACAGTCATCTTCTTGATCATCTCCTGTTTCTTTGACTTCACGATAGCTGAGGTGCTCTCTGTCAGCTTGCTGAAGAAAGCTGGAGGCTGTGAGGCATTGGGAGGGGAACGGGAGCCCATTCTGTAAAACAGGCCCAGGACAACACACATTAAAACCCACACATGTGAAATTACAATATAAATACGCTGAAATATGCTGGGTGTTTAAAAGCTACATTCTGGTATGTAAACATTTTGTAACAATCTCATTCTAAAGTCAAGCAAAATCTGTGCATATTTTGATATTATCAGTGTTTTGATCAGGCTCTGTTCAGACAGGAGGTCAGAGGAAGCCTTACCCCTGCTCTGCCTGTTCGTTGGGGTAGGAGGCTCCACCCTGGACATCCGGTTCAGAGTTGGCTCCAGCAGGAGAAACTGGTTCGATGCCATCATTAGAAACACTGACAGGTGATGTCTTGGGCTGAGGTGGAGACCTGGAAAGAATAAACACAAGGCATTTGAGTTCTGTAACCATGGATGCCACTGGTCAGCAAATGTCAATCTCCCAGGGTGTCTCCTGGTAAAAGGCAATTCACTTAATGTTTTTTTACACCCTGTCAAGATCATTTTTAACCGAATTTAAGACTGAGTAATGCACAGCCAGTAAATATAAAGGGTCCCGTGCAGCGTTAGGCTTTATGTAGCAATACAGTTACTAGAGTGAATTTGGTTGATAAAAAAATATTTTGTCAAGAAGTGCAACTATAAAGAAAAAAAAACATCAAACGTTAGCCTCAGAGTGTAATTGCCTAAGTCACATTTTTGGCCAAATTGTGATATCTGTGTAACTTTGCTCTCCTATCACTGCTGCTTCATTTGGCATCATAGGCTACGTCCTGAAAAAAATACGACTTATGACAATTATGCTAAGAGGCTGGCCAGATATAGGTGGAATGTAGGAGTTGGCAAATACATATTCAAGACTAGACGAAGGTCTAACATTTAAAGACCTGATTTGAAAACATTTTAAAGACCTGCAAACATCCTGCATCTGTTTAGCAACTCAACAAGTCACATCCCTGCTGAATTGAATCCTTATGTTGTAGTAGAGAAGTGGGTTGACTCATTCCTACCGGTCTCTGTTGCGTTCTCCTCCAAGAGCCTCTGAATAGCGTCCTCCCTGGGCAGATTCCTGTGAGGTGGGTGGGGGCTGGGAGGCACTGGGTGGACGGGTCAGATCCAGGACCGGTGAGCCGTGGTAGCTTTGCTGCTGCTGGCTCTGCCTAGTGTAGTCTTTAGTTATCACCTCCTGTTAACAGAGAGACGGATTCCCTTCAAACACTGTATATTAACAGTAAAGGATTTGAGTTTACTGATACTTGGTGGTCAAAAGCACATATGCAACGGTAGTATTCTGATATGGTTTTTGTTATTTTCACACCGTGGCTGAACAAGCTTACACTTATGTGCTGGGCCAGGGTGACCACTCTCTGGCTGCCTTTCACACAGGGGGACAGGGGCTGTTGGCCAGGGGACAGCCTCTCCTCAGACGGAGGACGGTATAGGCCAAGTGGCTCCATTTTTTGTTGAGCTGAGGGTTCCAAACAATCACAGACACATGTGGAACCAGGCACACAAACACAAAAACAGAAAATACACACATCCACACAAGATTTAGAATTAGTTTGGGCTTTTCAGTCTGATTTTAAATTCAACAATTTCAGAAATGTGCTAATGATAACATGCATATTTAAGAAATGTCCATCCATCAGGGCACATGGTGGATGCAGAATTTAAACATTTCATGTTGCATCTGCACATGAAAGCCAAACAGCAATGTTTCCTGTGGAACCTATCTGGCATGTAATCTCAGAAGTCTTGTATTTTTAGTGTACCCTTTGCATACCCAACTAAGCAAGCACAGCTTTGACCAGAAATTACAGTAAACTGGGCTGCATTTGCATGCCTGACTCATATGTAGAAAGGTCAGAGTAAGTCAATTTTAACAGATTTACTGGGGAGCATCTAGGCTTAGTTGACAGATAAAATATTCAGGAGGGCAGCTTTAGAGTCAAGAGAATTCTGAGTATCAATACTGTAGGCTGTGATCCATATATGAATGGAAATATGAATACTAAGGTAAAAAAATAACCACTCAAATGAGCATTACAGCTCTTAAAACAAAAGCCTTCAATGCAAAGCCTCTCCAAAGGACACTCAAAGCCAATTTCAAGTCATGTTTTTCTGTTGGGCATAACATCTCACTGTGTGTTTTCTTACACAACTATTACACCACCACAGTATTTATCTCAGAGGATGATGCAAGTTGAGCATGGGGGGGCCAGACTGACAACACGGCCTCCCAGAGAGGATGACTCCCTTCGGGGACTTGATGTTGTCGTTTTTGTTGTCAACTAGCAACAACAAGAGACTGAGCTACTAACACTGTTAATATCTTGTATTTTTCCTTGTGGTCCTGCCTAATAGTGACTCTTATTGCATGCCAACAATAAGGTGATGATACCCTATTAATAGCAAAGTCTTGCAGTCTTATTTTTTGTGGCATGCTGCCTATGAAAGAATATTTTAACCTGCAATACTCATTTAAAGTCAGCATGCAGTGGTCTTTTGCAGGTTTGTATAAATATGTGTGACACATTGCTCTACAAGCACAAACCAACAAAACAATATTACATTCCAAATAACAGACAAATTCCCAGCGGCTTGATTGAGAGAGAGAGATGTGTTGAGCATTTGGCATGTGTGTCAAGAAAAAAATGAGAAAAAAATCAGCATAAATTACTGTGAGCCATAAATAGGAACATGCAGAGATTTGGGGGCCAGAAGCTGCAGTACCCCCCTCCCCCAGGGACGGCTTTCCCACCCTCTTCTTGTGCAACAATAGTGCTCTCTAGGACCCCAGGGAGTCAGTTAAGTGGTTGGTAACGCTTTTGGAAAATGTTATAACTGCTGTTGTGACTAAATGGGGTTTAATAACACCAAAATAAAAAAAAAGATCTACCAAAGCAAACTATCAACTCTTGTTTAATTGCTCATCATATACTACATTACACTATCTGTATTAATTTATTTTTTTACTTTGTAAAGGACAAGGCATTACAAGGAAAGTAGTGCCTTGTAAGACATGCAGAACTAAAGAGGAGCCACTGCATATAAAAGTGTTCGGATTACAGGCAGTCTCATTTAACAGGGTTATAAAAGCCTCCATGTCTTTCCAAGTGTCTAAAATATTCTTGTCATGCCCACTTGCATGTGGTAAAATATTCTGTTTCAAGCAGCCGAATGTGAGGGAGGAGGGGTGCCACATGTTAAATTTAAGTCACATCTTCTTCCAAAAAAAAAAAAAAAAAAAAAAAAAAAGAGAAACAAGCAGCAAACGATTTTTTGCCTTAATGTGCCACCAGCTTTTACTAACTGAAATGACGCCTTAAAGGACACCTTGGATCTTATTTTCTTTATGGTGAATTCTGTCTTAAGCTGTTTGTTATTAACATTTTAGATACATCAAGCTTTTAAACTGTCTTTTGAAATTCCTAATTTTAATTTCAACCCTTGGTGGTCTTTAAGCCTGTAAAGAAAGGCTTATAAATTGGGAAAAAGCAAATAGTAGAGCACTGAAAGAAAAAAAAAATGTAAATGAATTGGGCTGATTTGATAATGCCAACCACCACAGCGTGCAATAGGCCACAGACTGACGAGGGAGGGTCTGGGTGATGAGGGGACCCTGGGATCCAGAGCATCTTACCATCATTGGCGCTGTTGGCAACAAGCGAGCCCGTCTCTGGCATCCCCGTTTCACATGAAATT
Source organism: Ostorhinchus angustatus (assembly GCA_029822955.1). Taxonomy (NCBI): domain Eukaryota; kingdom Metazoa; phylum Chordata; class Actinopteri; order Kurtiformes; family Apogonidae; genus Ostorhinchus; species Ostorhinchus angustatus. The sequence continues at coordinate 4,347 of JAPTMW010184330.1, forward strand.
TGACGTATAATAATCGCGTTTATGAAGTTGGCCGCAGTCATGGTGGTCTTACCGAGTACTCGGAGCTCTTGTTCCTGAATGGACATCGGTTTGTTTTGAGTCTTTTCCCTACTAGGTGTACCGCTTTCTCCACGGCCAGGAGGGTTATCCGACTGGGGAGGCAGCAGATGCTGGGGTCGGCTTGAACCCGAGGGATAAGAACCAGGGTATAGTCCTCCTGGACTGAGGTTGGACAACTTGGGGTCAGATTTACTGGAGGGTCCATGCTGATCCTGTACATGCTTAGGCAGACCTCCCCTGTTTTTGCCTCCGTCACGACTCTGCTCTTTGGCTATACTTGAGTCCATGGCAGGTGGATAGGCCTCAGGGGGCATACCTGTCCTCAGATTGCCAGGGTAACCTTGATAGCGGACTGAGCTTGGGGGCATGGACCTGGGAGGGAAAAGAAAACCACACTTAGCATTCATACATTATGCATACAGTAAATCCTGACCATCTTGGGAAATGTTACATGTTTCATTGTAAACAACATAAATAAACTGCACTTTACCGTAATACAGATGAGTGTTCACTGACAGATAGTGCCTTGCCCCCAGTGTTGTGCAGTACGCTTGGTCTCTGCTGCACAGTCTCTTGAGTGCGAGGCGAGACTGGAGAGTGCTGGTAAGGTTGAGAAGAAGGTCGTGTGCTGCTACTGCTAGCTGAGCTGTGCTCTGTACCTGAGAGATGAAAACACACTCATTTCACTAGTCTATTACGTTTCCACAAGCTGTATTTGGGGATCTTCAACTTTCAATTTGTAGGCTAAGTGGATGTCCATACCTGGTCGCCAAATGGGAGCATGCTCCACAACACCATGAGACCCACCCTTCTCACGGTCACGCTCTCTGTCCCGGTCCCGTTCCCTGTCTCTCTCCCGTTCTCTTTCCCGATCTCTCTCCCGGTCCCGTTCCCGCTCCCTCTCCCGTTCCCGTTCTCTGTCTCTCTCCCGGTCCCGTTCCCTCTCTCTGTCCCGCTCACGGTCTCTTTCCCGCTCACGTTCTGAAGATGAAGATGTGCCTTGCATCTTGTTCATGTGTGAAGAACCAACTGTATAGAAAAAAGCAAGGAGGAAAAACACAATTAATAAAAACCAACAAGATTAAAGACAACAGGCAAGATATCTTGTGTGAACAGATTTGTACCGGGTGAGATGGGAGAGGTGTTGTAAGGCCTGCCAGGGAAGCTGGTGCTTCCCCCGGGCATGTAGGTGATGCGATCCATTGGGGAACCGGCTGCCCCTGCAGAGGGAGGGACCAGGACAGGTAAGTGTGGCACCTGAGATAGATCGATGATCCCTAAGGGAAGGAAAAAAAAGAACTGTCAACAAAGCCCTAAAAGGATGTGAGATATTGTAGTAGAGGATATAAATGGTACAGATTGCTTGCACAAGAGCGAGTGTGGAGATGCACAGATTCACTTAGCACCCTTGCCTTGTACCACTTGCCACTAAACAAAGCCTAGCGTTACATCTGAGTCAGATGTTTGTGTTTTCCATAAGCAAAGAATAAACTAACAGTAAACTCACATACTTTACCTTTAATCACTCACAGACACACTTGAAGTTTCTTCAGCACAATTACCAGTGGAAGTAAATTCAAGCTGGGTACACTACTATTTGACTTTACCTTAGTTGATGCTGTGTACAGCCACATGGGCTAGGTTCCACCAAAGCTGCAACATGCAGTGTAGATAATAAATGGGTGAAAGTAAAAATAAAAAATAAAAAAAGACGTTCTGATTCTATGAACACCACTTCATAAAACCTCAATTAGATTGTAAAAATGTTTACAAGTTGAGAAACATCAAAGACAATAGACGCAAGTGTGTGGTTTATTTGTGCCCATACCACGTGGAGCTGCAGAGTAGGGGAGAGGAAGTGGCTGGTCTCGTGGAGCAAGGCCCCTTAGCAGGTCAGACCGTTGGGCAGCCATTGCAGCAGCTGCAGGCCACTGGTGCATCTGCTGTGAGGTGATGTAGTCATTGAGCAGAGTCTGGCGGTTCTCCAGAGCTGCAGTGTCCGGAAAGCCACGAATGAGGTAGGGGTAGGGATGAGGGTATGCAGGGTTAGGGGCAAGGGGGCGAGGCAAGTAGTAGGCTGTAGGCATGGAGAGGAAAAGTCTCATCATTCACAAAGTACTGAATAACAGAGGAAAATCACTGAAGTCCCTATGTAAGTAGAGTAAACCCAAAATTCATATCAAAGAAAAGGAGCAGTGCTGTGCTTTTAATGTTATCAGTGACCCTACAATAATCAGCAAAACTCCTGCCAAAGTTAGATGAAAGGAGCTCTAATCAGCTCATAATAAATGAATAAAAAGAAAACTGGATACATGAGGTTGTACAGGGCTGGAAGGACCAGCATCAAGGACTGATGTTCCAGATGAAAAAGCTCATATGATTTCATATTAGACCAGCCTGAGATCATGATTCAATATAATTGCCTTGACATTTTCAAAATGTACTTTATGCTACACTCAGTGACGCTGACATCCTACAGGTAATTATTTTAGCTTCATCTCATCTAATTTGACTGTGGCAGTACCTGGGTCAATGGGGATGCCACGGGGCAGCGCTGCAGGATCAAAAGCTAAGGGGATCTGGCGGTACACGTCTGCAGCGCCAAGACCCTGCAGCAGACGCTCATAGGTCTGTTGGTCTGGAACACCTGGGAGTGGGGACTTAGTGGCGCTCATCTCCCTGGGGGTTGGTGTGGCTTTCCTCTCCTGAGGGGGATTCTTACTGGAACCTGGAGTTTAAAGATAGTTGTCATTTTCAGTTCTGCAATTGCTTTCCATACATTAATACACCTATTATATTCTCAAGAAAGTGAAAATGTTATGTGTGTAGTTATCCATGCATTTTTCGTCACAGACTCTTGACAAATGCCCACCATCATGCTGCCTTTGGCTTGCTTCTCTAGACAGTGGTGAACCACGATGAGAGGGCCCAGGGTAAGGGGTCCGTAAGGTGCCTTTTTCATCATAACCCACAGGGCTATGATGGGCTTTGCCTCCCTGCTCTGACCCTAGTGTTAAGGGAGATGATCGGGCCATTGAACTAGCCGTGCTGACCACTGCGCTGGGACGCCCTTTGGGTGCCTCCTCATAGCGGCCCCTTTCTCCACGCATCTCCAAATGAGAGGGTGTGTTGTGGTAAGAACGTGGTGAACTGGCTATAATGGAACGGACATCATGACGTTTTCCTGATGCAGCTGGCTCTGGCTTCATGGATGATCCCTGGAGATGAGCACAAAAGGAATTAATGTACAATGCATTGAAAACATTGACATGAGGAATGGAATCTGTGCTCAATATTTAAACATAAATGTGATTACTTATAAGACCCTCTTACTAACTCCACAGGGAAGAAAAACATTACTGCCAACAAAGATACAGACTAACTTCAGAACAAAAGAAGATGTATTGAACATCACAGAAAAGGCCATTGCTGTACTCATGACAGAATACCTGTGCTATGATGCCTTCCTTGGTAGGCTGTCTAAGCTCCTCCCTGGGAATGAGGTGGATCGAGCGCCCGGCCTCCTTCACCGTGGGAACCATAGACTCTCTGGCCTTCAATGGGTCAGAAAGTGAACCTGGCCCACGAGGCGGGGAGCCCTCTCTCTTCATCTGTTTCGCCTCCCTCCTCAGGTAACCATCCTGAGGGTCCAGATGACGAGGTATACCTGAAATCAAGGTATTATATTATTCGCATCCCAAGAGGAACAGCACAGCTTTTCTTTACAAAGACAGAAGAGCTGAGAATAGACAGGAAAGACACAAAGAATGGTTCTGATCGGATTATACAGGCGCAGGGATTTTAAGAGGAGTTTCCTTTACTACTATCTCTAGGCAAGATGAGACAAGATGGTTTTTGGAGTTAACAGATTAAGATATTAATATCAACATGAAAGAAGTCATGCTGCCAGTGGCAAATTTCTGGTAAGCTAAAACAATCTGTCTTTTGAATAAAAAAGGGCTTTCTCTGCAGCTCTGCTGAGTGAGCACTCCAAGTACAAAAGTGAGAGCACAATGAGTGAAAGGCTCCAAGGGAAAAACAATCAGAACAGAAATGACAGATAAAATAGTATTTCATATTACACCGTATTTTCTTGCAGGTGGACACATTTATATAAAGTTAACAGATATAGGATTAACAGTCAACTCCTTAAGAACTTCTCTAGACAAATCTAAGACGCCATAAAGATCCATACGTCACCTAACAGACAATAATGTTAAGCTTTTTCTTTTAGATAATCAAACATACATCAAAATTATTCTTTTATTAGTAAGAACATAGAACTGTAGTTCCACTATCACATGTCCGTGAGTTTTTCCTCAGAAGTTATCCTACCTTGTGAGATGGAGCCACGGATGTGATGAGCATCCTTGTAAGAAGTATGGTGTGGACTGTCCCTATCATGAGGCATAGCTCTAACAATCAGGCCTAAAAATGGGGAAAAAGGGGGTTGAATGTGATTAAACCAGCCAAAGAAAATGACAAACGGAGGTACACACTGAGCGAAAGAAGGACAAGTGGTGTCTCTTACCTTCACAGTTGGCAGCAGACAGTGAATCCCTCATAGGCAGCGCTCTAGGAGTCCCTTCCATAACATCATAAGGACGCTTCAGCCCTAGGACTTCCCCAGGTTGCCCAGGACCTCGGCCCTCATCCTTAGGAGTCTGAGACGGTGGGCCTGAAAATGACAAAGAAGGGCGAAAGTGAAAGACATGCAGAGGAGAAAAGTCATGACCATAGTCCTGTAAAGGGTACTACTTAGAAATACTAATGAAGTGTAAGTCATGAATGACCTAAAATGTAGTGCAGTAGTTGAGAGATTAATTTAGTGGAAACCATTTCACTTATTGCACGTGTCAAGATCAAAAAGAAAGTAACAGACTTTTTCCACAGACATTATGGCTCGTCTCAGCAGGAAGAACACAGGTGATTCTAAAAACGTTAATGATGGATCTGTTCCATTTCAGTGTCCCAGAAAGCCATTACACTGAGCTGGCATGAACAAACTAAAACCCTGGAACTAAAGCACCTACATGAAATACAGTGACTGTGAATTACAGTAATTATATCTGTTCATTTTCTGCCACAGTGGCTTTCAATACCTACTGTGGAGAATGCCTGCTGGTGGATGGTGTAGCAGGTATGTTGGAGTCGAGCTGAACACTTACGGTCATATGTGAGGATATGAGCGCCGATGCCCTCGTAGACCACATGGCCTTTAGACAGCGCCTCATCCCTCTCCCGCTCAGCTCGGCTGCTGCTGTCTTCTGTGACCAGACGAGTTATGGTTCCTTTATACAGCACTTCAGCCGGTGTGCCCTGTGGAGAGGGAAGAAATGAGGCCGGCGTGTTATCATCCCAGACAACAGCAGGTGATCTAAAGACAGAGTTAAAAGTCTGGTCTTATGGTCTGATTTTAATATGATGGGGTGTGGGAACTATAAAAGATTATTCTGGCAACCATGTACATGCTGAACTTTCTACAGAGGATGAAAAGATGAGAGCTTTAGTAATCCCACAGGAAATTCGACAGATAATGGAGAAGAAAGATATATTTACTCTATTATTTTAAATTCTTGCTGTAACATGTTAAAAGCAAGAATATATTTTAACATAAGGACATCATTTGTAATACACTAAAATACTATAATAATACTAAGATTATTAGATTACATAGATTTTACATTTAGTCACAGCAAATACAAACTAGAAATGCACTCGGAGAGCGCAGACCTCCGCCAACCTGACCGGTCCCCCTTGCTCCATTTACTGCAATGTTA
>JAPTMW010184773.1:0-16642 GCA_029822955.1 Ostorhinchus angustatus
AGCATGATTCTTCTGAATGTATTTGTATATCTTTTCTTAATTTTCCTTTGTACTCAACTGACTGGCCATTGCAGTTACAGAGCATGATGGCGTTTTTTTCGATATACGTGAAAGAGGACGTGCCCTTTTCTTCCACAGGTTAAGGAGTGACAGGAAATCCAGTATGCTCTCGGGAGTCATGAGAGACAATAGTTAGTCCTCAGGACAAAAAAGCACTGCTGCAACACAGAGCAGATGGGATGAGGAAAAAAGGCAAACCAAGTCTGCTTTTTTTTGTTTTTGCAGAGCTGAACAAAGCGTGTTGATGTGCTGAAGAAGCCCGGCGCTTAGATTAGATTCAGACATTTTGAGTTATGCACTTGATGCTTCAGGGTAGAGTCAGGAATGGAGTAAGATATTAAGTCCAAAGTCTGGTGTTGAGTCAAAAACATGAATGCATGCGCTTGGTTACCTGCTGTAAGTGTGTATTCAGGGGCCATTTTTCACATCTTCAATAAAACATTTAGACATTTTTTCACATATATGATTTTAGTTTGCATCTTTTGACAGTGAATTGCCAGTTTATCACTCCAGAACTTGTCTGTTCGTGTCACTGGCGATCTTCGGTTACTACTGCTCCATCATTTTATGTGTTCATGTGCAGGATGTAATTATTTTCTCCATAGTAGCAACATGTTAATAATATTGTCGTTCACCATTTGAATTGTAGATCTTGTTGTTGTATGAATGTCAGATTTTCACTGCTGAGACTGAAATAAAATTTTAAACACAAACCCTGTGACTGATGTAATTTATCATTTTGCATAAGTGAATGTAATTACTTTCCCTGTACTAATGAAGAAAAGTGTTGGTCCACACAGAGGAGAATCAGCTGGTTGTAATATCCTTAATGGACTACAGCTATGTGGTTAGCAACGTCCAATCATATTCATGGACCTTCACCACCCGTAAACTCTTATTTTGTATTTCATATTGTTGATACGAGATATGACTGAATGAATGAGTTTATCACAAAGATTAACATCCTCGTTAATGAACTGTGCAACCATTTATTCTAAAAGCTCTTTTTTCATCCAACTGTCTGACACAAAAATACAAAAAGGTGCAGTAAAAATGTATGCATTCTTGAGAAATGTCCTGCCATTTGAAGTAGTGAACACTTGTAGAACTGCTTGTGCCAGCTCCCTCTGTTGGTGAATCTTGAACATCTTGGGATCCTTCTGAGGAAATAGTTTAAGGAAACACAGTACAAATAACGTAAAAATAACGTACAAGATAGAACAAGGAAATGTATAAATATCTCAACTACAAGTACAAGTTGCATGTCTAGAAGTTATTAAGTTACAGGAACAAGCACAAAACATACAGTATGAGAGGGAACACCAGTGAAAAAACTGGAACCTCAACTTTACCTTATTCATAGTTTCCTCCAGTAGAGGGGAAAAACTTACAAATACAAGTGACATGTAAAATAGCATCTAAAAAGTAGCCTGAAATCACTGAACATTTAGCAAATTAAGACAATTGTGTATTATCATAAAATAATTTTGTTAACTTCTAATTCATAAATATGATCAACTGTTTTTGCACTTTACAAAACTGAAAATAAATTCTTAATTTCTTAAGCTTCAGTATTTTGACACAAAAAAATCAGTTTTTTTTTTAAGTACTAGCAATGGTTCTACAAGCATGCAAAATTAAGAAAAAGTCACCTTTTAGAAGTTTTATTAAAGAAACACTACAGTGATATAAATAATAGTGGTTACAACAGGTCGTCAGTACCTTGTGTGATGCTATTTAAGAAAGGCCAAAACGCTCACTGTTGGCGAAATGTCTAAAAATCTACAAATTTATAGTTTCAATTACAAAATGACAAAATTAGAACCACGGTATGTACATATTTATACGTTTCTTAGAAAAAAAAAAGAAAATATCCAGTTCATCTTCACAAAGCAACTTTGTATGGTCATCTTAAGTAATGATGTGTGGCAGCACATCTTACGGTAACTTTAAACAGCCCGATTATGTAAAAAAGAGCTTCTGTTCATGTGTTGTTAAAACAAGCACCAGGTTTTTGAACTCAAACTCAAAAAAATCAAATAGGGTTAATTCAACATTTTAGGAAATGAAATAACATCATTACAGTATTGCAGAACTATATTTGTTACTGTCTCGTCAAAAATTAGATCAGTGGTGCCTAGACAATAAAAGCCACAACATTCCTTTGCCTTCTTGTGTCAAACCTTTTCAAGGTCCCTGTGCGTTTTGCTTCCTGTACTGCCTTAAATCTCTTTTTTTTTTTCAGACATGTCAATCAGTCACGACGTCAAAACACCTCTCTTTTCTTTGCTGCTACAGTGAAGCGATTCCTCTCCTGGGCCAGGACTGATCCTGTGCATTCCACACGAAGCAAACAATTTCAGAGGCAGAATAGCAAAACTGCTGTCACATGGGGACTCATCAAATGTGATCAAAAAGGTCTTGCACAGTACAAAGACGCTCCACCGATCACAGGAGCAGGACCACAAGAAGGTGCATATACACAGTAAACATCAGTAAAACCCTGTGAGTGGGGGTAAGTAAGGTAACAATTAGTAACTAACACTTGTTGTCTTGAAATGCGTGTCCTCCACTCACATTGCAGTGCACTGGCACTCTCACACTAAACATCCCACACCGGGAAAATTGGTCCAGCTATCGCAGGTCATCCAGTTTCTAAAATGGCTCGGGTTTCATTTTCCTCTGTTTGTCTTTCACATGTTAGTGCAGCAGTTGAGAGGGGTCACAGGCTACAGATCACGGAGACACAGGACCTGTGCCATTGTCTGTCACGGATTCTGGAGATGCTGGTGTTGGCGTTGACGGCTGACTTGTACTCTGGGTTGGAGAGCCGTCTTTGGGCCAATGAAGTTGACTCAGACTCTGCTGTAGTTCATCCAGTTCAGCGGGAAGGGGGATCCCCAGCTCCTGGTTGAGGGACAGCGCTTCAAACCAGTCCTCCAGCTTCTGAAAAGGTGGACTGCGGAAGGGGAGGGGGCATTGAGGGCACAAAGAGGGGTTTGAGGTTAAAACCAGATTGACAAGCTTAACAGAAAACATGATGAAGGATTCTGAGAGTGCAGAGGCAGGCAGGTCAAGATGACATATGACAAGTTTTAGTGGTTTTTTTCCACTGTTTTTAAAGGCTCTGAACATTGTGATGCTTGAGGCTTTTCTTATGTGGCCATTTGGATGAAACAGACCGTCACTTGTGAAGAATTTTACAGGATTATTGTGTATATTTTCTCCACAGATAATACACATCTTTATCACAGACTACTTATTTCTGTTTTGGCGTTGGACTTAATTTTATCAAGAGCAGCTGAATCTATAAGAGCTGCACATAAAAACAGAAAGTAGTGAATACTAAATGTGTTTTGACTTAAACTGAAGATGATAACAATATATTAAATACTTTCTCTGGTTTATTTCATATGGTTTGTAAGTACAAATCCCTTCCTGTAATTTAGGTCTGCAACTTGTTCCTAAAAAAGGTGACTGGAAAAAAATAAAAAAATAAATAAAGTGATCTCGACCTGGAGCCAAATGGAGTGAAGGTCACCAAACTGGACTACTACAAATGGTGTGAAAATGATTCAGAGGTTGAAAAACTATATTTCACAAAGAAAGATAGGAAGTGGTTTTGACAGTTTGCCCTCTACAGGGCAGAACAATAAAAAAGAATCTGGGGGACTTTCTGTGTGTAAAGGGAAACTGAGTGAGCATAAGGTGAATGAACTGTTGTCATGAACTAGAATAGATAGAATACACAAACAAATACAACTTTACTGTGAAAAAGGGAGGGCGTAGGTTAAGAGATTCCAGAAACACCTTTACTGCATTATGGAAACCTGCCTTCTGGTATTCATGGTAGTTACAAATTACTGCTGTGCAGTTTCAATAATATACTATTTTGGGATTTACCAGCAATTCTACAAAAAGTAAAGTTTACTAGTGAGAAACCAGGTGCTCACCGGTTGTCTGGTGTGAGGTCACAGCAGGCCACAGCCAGTGGAAAGAAAGCTGGTGGACAGTCATCAGGAAGAAACTTTTCCACAAACTTGCCAACATTAAGACCAAAGTCTAGAGTCCTGGGGAGGCATTCTGGGTCTGCGTAGACTTTCCCAATAATCTGGATCATGAGACACCAGAAGTAACGATTACTCAGTTAAAATATTGTAAAATACAAACCTCAAGGAGTAAATTTAATACAGAGTAAATTAACAATAAGGTATCTTTTGTAAGGTATGTTATTAGGATAGGCAGAGACTTGACAAATTCTTAAAGTAGGTAATGGAAAATATTTATGCTCATGTTTTGCTGTGATTGTGTAACAATGCAAGTGTGAGCATGAACTGACATAGTACTGCATTCATCACAAGGAAAATCTATTTGTTATGTCTTACCTCGCAAAGCACAATTCCAAAGGAGAAAAGATCCACCTTCTCATCGTAACGTTTTCCTAAAAACACAGAAAATAAAAGAGTAAATATACCCACATGAATTACCTTTTAGAGTTCATGTTAGAGACTCTTAAGTATGACCTCACTCACCATTTAGCATCTCTGGAGCCATCCAGTAAGGGTTTCCCACTACTGTGTACCTCTTCTTTCGGTCTATACGCCTAAACACTCTTTTCTTGGTGGTAGATTTTTCAGGAGGTGGTTTTACTTTCTCCTCTACTATAAGTCGAGAAAGCCCAAAGTCTGCTACGACCACTGTGTTGTCCTGTCGGTAAAAAATAGAGTCAAAGGTTCACTCTGAATCTTATTTGTATTCAATCGATCTATAATGTCTGAAATGTTTATTACAACCTTAAGTAAACCCAGAGTTAACAATAACATTTTACAGAAGGTAGGGTTGTACAGTGTAACGTTGCCCTTTAGACCCTTTAAACTCAGCTGATTTTACATTAACTCTTTTTAAACAAAGCCTGATTGCATAATCTTGTAATGTGTAACAGCTTCAGAGTGTCTGTCACCTACCAGTTTAACCAGGCAGTTGTGAGAGTTGAGGTCTCTGTGTATGATACTCATTGAATGCAGATAGGCCTGAAAGAAAGACAACATAAAACCAAATGTTATAGAAGACCCTACATTTCCGTTGCCATCAGAATCAACAATACCTTAGTCTGATGATTAACTATTTAATTTTATTTTTCTGTAACTTTATTTTTTTTAAGAAGATGGAAAATGAGTTTCCCCTTGGGGGTAAATAAAGTTGATCTGTCCCTGCAAAGTTCACACAAGTGCAAGAAGAACTTTTGTGCAAAGTATAGTATAGAACACACTTCTTCATCTACTGTCACCATCTTTGATCATTCATCTCTGAGTGAGAAGTTATCAATTTGTGTTTACTGCTATATCACACATGTGCAATACAAAATGAAATTCTGCAATGCCTCATTTAAATGCCTTGTATTTGTGCATCTAGTTCATTGTACACAGTCAAGCAAAATGAAGTGTTACCACTGAATATAGTAGTAGAGTCCTTGCATGAGGACAACTCACCATTCCAGAGGCAATGCTCTTCGCAAAGCTCACTCTTTGCTCCCATGTAAACGGGTCCTGTTAGTCCAGAGTAAAGAAAAAGAGAAAAAGAAGAATGAATACAGCCTTCCTTTTGAATAAATAGAAAACTATGATGCATCAGACTATGGAGGCAGACGTTTGTTATCTTAAAACAAAACCTTTCAACTGAAAAAGCTTCCGACAATGACATTAGACAGAATTAAACCTGCAGATTAAATCTAAACCCATGACATTGTTTAAACACACCAGTGGAAAATCACTCCATTCTCCCTCATCACACCCACCCAGATGTTGTGCTCACTTGCTCCTTAAAAAAGGTCAGCTGTGGGAGGAGGGGAGCACAACTCTTTAAATTACACCTGGGAACACTTTCTACAACTTTTCTCATTCCTCGTCTTGGCCAGTAGACATGCCAAGAAACCAGCCCACCATAGAGTCTATCATTGCAGAGTTTACTCCAGGTCAGCCCCCTCCCACAGGCCTCGGAACTACAAGCAGCTATTTCTGCTGTCACTAAGGCTTGTTTGTGCCTTTCTGTGAGAGAAGAGAGGAAGAGCGTTAAGTGAATCAATGGCTTTAACTCACCGTGTCTCTGATGAAATCCTTCAGGGTGCCTCCCTCGATAAACTCAGTTATCAGATTGAGCCTCTTGTCCTTGTATAGAACACCGATAAACCTTAAAACATGTGGATGATCTAGGCTCCTCATTACCTTGACCTGAGGATTAAGGCGAAAAAAGTATACACTTAGGCTTTCAAGCAGAACATTTTTAATGTTTTAGTGTTCACAAGAAACGATAAACAGATAAAAACCTGAAATAAGAGGCTACAAAGAGGTAATTGTTGGAACATGTCTCGTGCTTTCAGTTATGAGGATAATACATCTCAGCTTCAAGCAGAGGTGGAAGACTCTGCTGTCTATGAGGAAGTGCAGGCCTTCTGTTACAGATTACTAACCTCCTTAAGGAAAGTTTTCTGTGTCTCTTCATCGCAACGGATCAGTTCCTTCATTACCATCACCTCTCCTGTGGCTTTATGAGTCACCTGTCAGTGACACAAAAGCAACCGACATACATGACATATGTCACAACAGTAGAACAGATATGTATAAATATCAACAACAAGTTGAACAATCAATTACAGTTGGAGGCTGACCTTGATGGCCTGTCCAAAGAAGCCTTTTCCCAAGATTTCACCGTGGATGAGATCGCATGGCCTAAATATACGGTGAGAGCAGCTACTGGAGGATCGTAATGACTCAGAACGTCCGATGTCTCGTGAAATAAAAGCCTGTTCCTTAGGAGAATTCGGCCCCGGAGACTTGCATATGCTGTTACTTCGTCTGGAAAAAGAGTATGCATAATTGATTAAAAATGATAAAAACTGTGTATGCTGTACTTCCCATGTTTCTCTGCTTTCTTTTAACATACCTTAACGATCGCCTCTTCAGTGTGCCATCATCAACCACATCAGTTCTCTCCAGGACCGCGTTAGAGGGGGAGGACAGGCGCATGCGGGAGGTCGCTGGGACTCCTAGCCTCTGTGGAGATCCCAGTCTGAGACGGTCCAAACGCTGCCTGACTGGGTCATACTCTATAAGCAGCTGCAGTGTGTGACTGGTGCGGTGAATCAGATCGTCCACCTAAACATAAGGGAAAACATGAGGAAAGTATTAGAAGGATAAATGGTCGGTGTTACAGTTAAAAAAGAAAAAAAAAAAATATATATATATATATATACATATATGATTCACCTATATGTGGATATGTGTGGTTGCTGAAAAAAGTTTTGTTAGATAAAAACAGAAACTCTGAAGCTAAACAATGATCTATCAAAGCCAAAGCCAGAAAAGCAAATGTTAAGTTTGTCTGCCACAGAGACACAAAAGAAGACTAAGACTGGATACCAAGACAGTGAGACTCAAAAATAATTAAAGGTATGACTACAGCAGAAGTAATGAAACTGAAATCAATGGTTCATTGAACATTTGAGCTGCAATGTTATAACAGAATGAACAACAGGGAAACAGGATAGGTGTGGACTGAAGTAAAACAATCAAAAGCAAAAATGAAATGGAAGGCATGCAATGGTGTGAGGGTGAGGTTGTGGGAATGAGCCTATAAGTGCTGCCATTCCACATACCATCCTCTCTGGGTTGAGGAATGTATTAAAGGTGAAGGAATGTGAGGAATGCCAAAATCACATTTGCATTTGTTATATATGATAGATATAAAAGTGTGTAAACTACACTTCAGTAAATGTATCTGCCCCTAACAAGGATTTACTTCATCAAAACAGTTGTTGTTCAAAAGCACATTAATGAAATAATTATTTGGGTTAGTCCACTCTATGACCATTAGGAATGTGCAAAAAGGATAAAACCTACCTCCTCCTCCATAAGTGTTCCCACTGGGAGGCCATTGATCTCCAAGATCCTGTCCCCAACATGGATGGCATTCCGCACCTCTGGACTAATAAGCATTCCTCTGACCCTGGTGACAACACAGTTATAAAATTTACATGTTAACTGTGAACATACGTGATTAAGAAAAAACGGGTCTCTCTGCTGATGTGCGACTGAACACAGCTCAAACAGTGTTGCTTCATCTATCAATAAACAAAGATTTGTTGTGGTGACACACTTAAATGCAATAAGCGTGTTATTAAATAAACCTATAATCAGTTGCGTAAGGCGTTACTCATCCTATCCCTGCATGAGAGTGAGACAGGTACGGAGATAAGCCTGTGTCAAGTGCCACTTACTCTTTGACTTGAACGCTGACGGAGCCGCTAACGTCCCTCAGTACAGATACTGAGAAGCCTCTCTTGCCATTGGCTGCAGAAGGCATTGAGACGAGGGTCACTGTGTGGGGCAGGGAGTCGAGGATTGAGTCATGGGATCGTTTTTCCAACATGGGCGTGAGGACCACCTGCTTGTAGCACTTCCCACTACGCATAACAAGAAGAGTGTGAATCACTACATGTGTGGACATGCACTTGTGTGCAATTTACTCTTCAAAAGGTGCAAAAATCAAAAGGCTGATGACACTTAACATATGAGCATTAACTGCAGGACAATGATGCATGTCCTACAAATACCACTGTCAAATAAATATACACATTTCATATAAGACTAAGAACTTCATGACCTTTTCTTACATAATCTAATCAGCCTGCATATTAAGGCTGTTGTTTTAAGTAGAAAAATATTGTTCTACTGTTAACTGCTTCCTGCATGTGTTTCCAACTTCTCCAAACTTTACTGAAAGCAGTGTTAAAAATTCCTGACTTACCAGTAGAGTTTCGACCGCTCAACTAAGGCGTAGGTATCCCTGTCTTCAATCACCACCTTGCAGCTCAGACATACAAAGCATTCAGGGTGATACTTGTGCTCCCCAGCCACCTGAAAGCACACACAAAATGTCCTGATGTTCACTCCCACGATGTGAAGCAGAAAGGAGGAGTATGTTGATGGTGCGGTGGCTGTCCTGTTCTGAGGTTCTGTGACCGTCAGATATGAGTGTGTAATGCTCTGGGTTGCGTGCTGCCCTCCTCCCACTGTGAGCAGTGACACAGTGGTAACACCTGCTTCCCTCTCAGCCTGTCTGGAATCAGCTATGATGTCACCTCACTCTGCAGGTCTCAGCCATTGACGTTCACACTTTCAACCTCCTGAACCAGCTCACAGCCTGTCATAGGCTTTCTCTCTCATTAACGTGGCCTGCACTCACCGATATGACTGATTTCCCTTTCTGCACTCCCACCCCATCTTGTTTACTCTCCTCTCACACAAGATGAGATAATGTGTCTGTCCCATGCAAACACTAGGAGACGATCACAGTTTAAGGCTCTACTATGAAATCAACATTGCCAGATTTTGGGATGTGCATACGGAGGGACAGGCAAGAACAACGCACAGCAAGTGAATAAAACATTATAGGAAGACTTTAAGGTTAAGAAAATCTGTTTTTTGCTCATATGTGATTCATGGTTTTTTCATATGAAGTTGAATGGCACAAATCACATGGGCTTCGAAACACAGACATAGTCCTAAATACTATAGATATGAATACAAGGCTGATATATGCAGTGAAACCTTTTATCAGTCATATCCGAATTAATGTAACTTTTATACCACTCGAGATCGAGTCATATTCCATACAAACACAGAAGACAGTTGTGATTTGGGATGACACTAGTATAAAGGCAAGATTTGGCTGAAAAGGGGACTGCATGTCAGAGAAAAGTTAGAGCCTTAAAGCCAAGTTTAAAGAGGCTTAAGACTCAAACCAAGCATGCTGTGCATGTTGTCTGTCTTTACTATTATTCTCTATGTATGTGAGTCAGTTCAGGGCTGACCAGTTCACACTGGAATCTAACACAGACCACATTGTAAAAATAACAGGAACAGCCAAACAAAGTCTGTTCTAAGCTGTAAATGCAAATTGAGCAGTAAAGTTTGCAGTGTGAACATAAAATGAGGTGATGATCACTTTGAACCCAAAATATAAGTTGAGTTACTCACAATTTAAGCTGAGCGGATGCAAAACGCAGATTGAGCCACATTTCCCACAGCTCTGAGTCAGTGCTGGGAAAGGACTCCCTGCTGCTACAGAGAGATTAGAGTGATGTCAGTCACTGTGACATATCAGTCTGTCTGTCTGTCTGCGACTCCCCACCTCCAGGCCAAGAACCACAGTCATAACCTGCCTCAGGCTTTAACAGCATCACTGAGCCATGCAGAGTCGACAAAACAAAGTCAAAGTGAAGAAAGGTCTCATATTTTAGACTTAATACTGGGCAGTAATATGAGCAAAAATGAAAACACTTTTGAAGAGATGTACCAGAAATATTCTTTGCAGTGTCCTGAAATACAGTAGCCGTTTTTAGTCAATCAATAATCTAACAAATAAATGAAAACAGGACAAAAACAATAGTGTTCTGGACTTGAATGCCTAACAAGCTCCAGCAGCTCTGCATGACCCTCCTCTGCTCCTGGACCACAATGATTCTCTTTCTTGCTACGAGGCTGCAGTGCTAATTAAGCTTTGCCAAAAACACTTGGCTACACTGACAGATGAAGCAGGATGCCAATACTAAATAGAAGAGTCCATTATGTGTGTTCCTTGGTGGCAGAAACTTTAGATTGGCTCCATGTTGGACAAGTTATGGCAACTGACCCCAGGGTTGTGACCAGCAAGTGGTGGTGTCACCTGAATTTCATGTTTCAACTTGGAAATCTGGATCAAAATCAATCTCCTCAGATTTATATAGCACCCATGGGTACTTTCCTACTGAGCTTTGAGGCATTATGATTTGGTTGTGACATATATTTTGTAATTTGACTGAATTCCAATTTAGTTTTTCAGAAACTTCACAAAACCGGTGATTATCTTGTCATGCTTCATTTCACTGCAGTGGTAAAGCTTTCATCAAGATGTGCAATGAAACTGAAAACACGGACAAGATCGCTCAGGTCGCTGTACACCAACAGTGTGAAAGAATGGTATTTGAAAACAAGAATAAACAGGTATGCATGCAACAACAGATCTCTAAAAACAGTGCAGTTAGTAGAAGGTACAGAGCCATCCTGCCACAGAGGACTGAAAATGACAAAAAAAAAAAAAAAAAACAGCCTCCAAACCCCCCTCATGTTCAACCATCTTTCCAACACTACAGCTAGATTCCTACTGTACTGGAGGTGAACTGTAGAGAGCAGCATGGGGCCTCAAGAGGGGGAAACTCATTCACAAGTTTGGCCTCGGATCCAAATGCTATGTAAAGTATCACTCATCTGTAGATGTAATTCCCACAAAAGAAGCCCCCCTGGCCTTTAATGCATGTTAGTATTAATCTTAGCGGTGGGGACAAACGGGAACACAGACAGCCCTGACACGCTCTGTGGGCAGTCTGGTATTATTTAAGTAGAGGGGGAAAGTTTTGGCGATTGTTGTAAGATCATGGCTAGGCACACTTTCAAAGCATTGTCAAGAACATGTAGTAACAGTGGCGTAATAGTCTTGACTCGGTGTTAGTCAGTGTTCGATTTTATTACACCACAGCCTGAAAGAATCACAAATCAGAAGAAAAAAGAAGCGGTAATGCTCATTATAGAGGAAGAACCAAAATAGAAGCATATGGAGATGTATTAGTCACATTGAAAGCAACAGAGGCTGAGGTATCTTCTATGTTTTCCTAATGAATGAGTCAGTTTTCAAAAAGGTTAGCTACTTTTCCCATAATGCATCTTCATATCTTTTTCCTCCAAGTAAGTCCCCAAGTAATTCATTGTCAAGCTAACTGGCCTAAAACTAACATTTTTCCATTAAATATGTAAAAAAAATAATCCCATATGATGGATTAGTGTTGAATTGTTACTTGTGTTCAGACCATGTTCAAATCTAGAGAAATCTGTGTAACGTTAACATCAGCATTACTGCAAAAAAACATTTCTGTATGATTTCTATATATGGTAGAATTCTAAACTGCTAATGTGGTGTTCCCATGATCCCCTGCTACTTTACCTACTACTATAGATTTTGTGTTTTCTTTGATAGACCCCATAGCAGCAGAAATTAAAAGTTGTGATGTTTGAATTGGATACTTTCTTCTAAGACCTGGAAACAAAGATTCCCGGAACTTAACTGACAACAAAATAAGAAACATGAAGCTGAAAGTAAGAGGAGCTTATTATATTTAATCAAATTATTTCACCATGGTCTCAAATTCTGGATGAACAGATCAAAGTGTCTTTGACAGACTCACCATGGCAGGTCCAGTCATGAGCAGAGAGCAGCCGTGACAGAGCTCTCCGAACTTCTCCCAGTAGTGTTTACGACAGTAGAGCTTTCCATCCTTTTCATAGTACCAATTTGTCAGGTGGTCACAGCACACAGAACACCTGCAAGGATAACAGGAGTTAACAGGGACTTTTTCAGCTGCAAAGCAGTCGCCTTGAGCATTTCATGGTAGAGACTCAGAGGCCTGGAGCATGACCTGAAAGACCTGTCGATACTTTCAAAGGCATGCAGTCGATGCATGAAAGAAACTCATAAAGCAATTCAAAAATGCATTTTTCAGGTCTGTGTCTTATACACAATAGTCTACACGATCTCCAGCTAATTCTCAGCAACACAATGATTATATGTTTTACTCCTTGTAATATCCAATAAATAGATTTATCTGCCCACCGTTTTTTTGCTGAAATTAAAGGGGAAATAAAAAATAGTCTGTGTTTTTATCTGGTAAAAGACTTTAGTAGTATTTAATTCAATGTGTGAATGGTAAGATTCCTGTATCAGTTAGCCTTTGTACACTTAAAAACTATACCTCACATTCGATATAGCACTAAAATAAGTTATGAGAAAAGATGTACTGAGCAGAAGCCATCAATCAAAACCGGGGAACAAACAGCTTTCAACTAGGATAACATAGGAGAAGAACATTAGCTGGGGGCAAATTCCCAACAATGACAACATGTACTTTTCTCTCTGTGCAACAAGGTGAAGAGGACAGTAAATACCTCTATACTGGGTCTCGTTATGTGCGCTATTATTTGTGCTGTGCTTCAGAACAAAAAGGAACAAAGAGCTCCAAGAATTGTTCCACTTTAAAAAAGGAAAGTTCAGCGAGCCTTTGCAGATGGTGCATACAAGGAACGTTTGGTGCTTACTATCTGCAAACCAACACCAAAGGCCTCCAAAATACTTTGCCAATTTCCAGCACCATAATAGGATACAGTTGTTAAAATGTGAAAAATAAGGCACTACTTTGACAAAAACTGAGCTCCAGACAAAGCTCCTCAGGGGTAAAGTCCTCACATCTGTGGGCTGTTGAATTTACCGTTTTTAGTTAAACCTTTTGTTCAGTTTTGTACAGTTTCTTATCTAGATTAATGTAAATATAAAAGCACTGGGTCAAAGGTGCACACAATGGGAGCTTGGTCACATGGCTTTATCCTCTGTCTCCACCAGACCATTTTAGCAGTCAGTCTGCTGAAAGGAAGAAACTAATATGTCTGTAAAAAAATGGACACTTTGTACTAGATGGTTATATCATCAATTAAAACACATTAAAGGATACCTGTAATAACGCTCCGGTTGAGGGAACAGTTATGACTTCAGGACAAAATGTTCCGAGGGAGGAATGCTAAAGTTGCCAGCAGCCTGGGAAGAACCTGCAGGCAACGAGCGCTCCTTGAACAAGCTCCACTGGTTATACAAAATGGTGTCAGCAAGTTTCACTACAAAATTTTAATCCCGACTGATGCACTCTGTCAGATATTAGGTTACTAAAAAGTCTGCAGTCCTATTTTTTGTCCTCTGCATTCAGATTTTCAGCACATGTTCCAAGAGTTCCTCAGATTTTTTTGTTTTCACCTTATTCATCAAGTAATTTGAGAAAGAAGGCAGGCTCTGAACTGTTATGTAGGTGATTTGTGACCACTGGTGCAAACAGAGAAACAATCATATATTATACCTGTTTAAATATTGTGATGCTGGTGAATGGGTTAAATTATTCACAGCAATAATTATTCATCGACTCAAGATTCAGAACAAAGAATTACAATAACAGAGCTACACTGGACTGGCCTGACTACTTTTTCCACTCATGTTCAATCTCTACTGACGTCTTTGTTGACTCTTGAGCTCATTCAATGTTTGCATTTGTGCCTCTTACAATATTAAGAATATCCAGTGTAGTTTTAAAATACGAATGTGGTTTTATTTAATCTAAGGTTTCTGGTGGACTCCTCTGACAACGGCCTCTGTTTGAGACCAATGCATCATGCTGCTCTCTGTACTGCAGGTAGACTTGATCCACGTTTATTGACTTTGGCAGGGATTCCAGATATTTCAGAGTTTTCTGGCATTACTTAAGAGGGAACCGTCTAATAGAGAGAAGACCACATGTTAATGTCTCCATTGTGGAAAGCCGAGTGCAAAGCAGACAAAACACTGCTTTAAAGGCTGTTTGCTGCGCATCAAGTGGCATCCATGATGATGTCCTCCTGAGGAATAATGTGAGGAAACTAAACAGCCTGTTTATGTGAGATAAAGGGCAACAAATCTAAAGAAAGAACATGAAGACGACACAATAATGAGTCCAGTCTGATTCATTACACAGATATGATGAGGGGAAGTGGTGCTAAAAGTTTGCTGATGTAAACTCTGCATTAGTAAACATACATGTGCTGCTCTGATCACAGTTACACTAAGGCCACACATCAAATGGTAGTTTGTATTTATGAGTTTATCTGAAAAGTAACAGTCCAGCCCAACTAAGACACTGATCACAGATGTAAAAGTGCTACTCTTTAATAACAAAACCATTTTCTTTAACATGCCAAAAAACATTCCTATAATAAATACATTTTTAAAAAAAACACTCATAACTACATTAAATGCCACATTACAAAGAATATTCTGTAAAGGAGAACTCATCAGGATAGTAAACTCATTGAGACAGGAGGAAATCTCAGTATGAATATTGTGCATCGATACCAACGCAGCTATTTAGTCTCATCAGATAAAGCAACAAAGACGACAAAAACTCGAAAGTACAGCATTTCAACTGCCATGTATGACATACAATATCTTCAGGTGTGGCTAGAAAAACAGAAACTTCCACTTAACCCACTTCATTCTCAACAAAAAAATATTCCTAGACAAAACCCCCTAGATTAACAATTACTGTCCATTATTCCACTATAATAAATCAAGATAAATGCGATTTAAGTGTACTTATGAAAACACCTGACTTCCCTCTGTCCATAGTAGTGAACAGGGGCGGTCACCCTGAAATCAGGTGGTTCTTCAATGAACAATGCAATGGTCCTGTCTGCACAAACACTAAAAAGTAAACATTACTCATTTCCTTAAATCCACATTCCTGCTGGAGTGTATTCCTTTGTTGGTGTAGAGATGGTAAGAGAGGAACTTTAATAGTGGCCTTAAAGACGTACAGAGGGAGTGTTTGACCTTTCATGGGTTCTTATCAGAGGGCGTGTTTAAATGTTCTTCCTAACAATCTTAAACGAAAGCAGAGGCCAAGGCGTTTGCGTTTTAATTCACAGCTTCACAAGGACAGAGATGGCTGTAATAGAAACAGTCAAAGACACAGGTTACCTCAGATTTAAGTCAGCACATGCATATCATTTCGAACAAATTTAGTCACAGCAGACAAACGTTATCATTTTCAATTAAATTATTGCATTAATTAATCCGTTAATCACTTTGTCCATAAAATAGTGAAATTATTCCAACACCTAAGGTGGAAAATGCAAGTGATTTGTTTAACTCAATGATTAGTTCATTAGTTTGTGACAATAAAAATTTCCAATCTGTAAAAATTAAAAGCTAAAACTAGTGAATATAAGACTTTTTTTCTGTGAAGTACCTTCTAAGTTGCTTCATTTGATCAGAAATATACAGTCTGCAAAACATAGAATACCATTCAAAAGATCAAGTCCTTAAAAGTCTCAGTATGGATTCAGTTGAGAACATTCCCATATGTGCTAATTAAAAAGTCTGTGGTCTTGTCTTTTGTGCTCAGTCAGACTTTCAGCACATGCTCCAAGAGTTCCTCTGCTTTTTTGTGTGATAAGATCAATGACACTGGGTCTGACCAAAACAATCATATACATAATAACTGTCTACATGTTGTGTTTGCAAATCATTTCTTTGACCCTCAGATAAAATAGAATAAGAGCAGATTGACAAGACCAGAGTGTATGCCCTATTATGTCACGCAAAAAAAAAAAAAAAATTGGAATTTCTCAATATGATGCTTACTGCATTGATATCTTCCAGTCAGCAAAACATAGGAAAAAGGAAATATCCTGCTTTCCCTCAGTGAAAAAAAAAAGAAAGTCTGGGACAGTGGGCTCACATCTCTGAATCGTTGTCTAGGAATGTAGAACACAGCAAAGTTGAACGTGCCGATACCTATAGGTCTCAAAAACACTGCCAGGTTTACTGGAACTAGAATGACGTCACATTGTAAGAATGTTACACAAGGTGGAGGTACATGGAGGGCAAAGTGGCAGCATGTGGACAATAAACAATAGGAGCA
>JAPTMW010188836.1:0-10156 GCA_029822955.1 Ostorhinchus angustatus
AACTCCAGCCACAGTCTTTCGGTATCAACCAGTCTGCTGTTCATAACACACATACCATCAGCTCCAATGTTTCCTTCAGTGGAAATAGAATTACATAATTCCCTGCTGGTTCCTTTTGGTCAAAAACAGAGTCAGTTCATTTTGACATTAAATTCATACTGACCTCAGGTCAGTAGGCCTATATAACACATCTTCATTTCCAAAATGTCATTAACTACATTCCCAAATAAGTGTCCTGTCTTTTCCTTACACTAACATTCTGGTGATTAAATATTAGATATTTGTTTATAGTTTGCTATATATGGTATATAAAAATATACAATCATTGGCTAGTGGTGAGACAAAAGATATCATCATTCACATAGGACCAATACTTTATATCCCTATAGAGAGAAACCCATGCACATAAAATATTACTTGGATATATTATTCACCACCCTGAAATCCAAACAGAATGAAATAAACCTTCTATAATCCCTCAAAACATTCCACTAAATCTGTTTTATTTGACATACGAGGCCTAAACAGCCAGTCAACCTGCAACTAGATTGTCATCCGTCTATCAGAAACCTGGCATTCGATCTCTCAGGTCCTACTTACACTTCAGTACATTATTGATGGTTTAACTGTAATTTTAAGTGTTTATCTTTGGAGGCTGCAGCCTCATTCACAGCCTTAGATGTTAGTTAGTGACAACAGTGAGCTATTCCACCTAATTAAGAGTAATTTGGTCCCTTTCATATTAATCCCACTTGTCCGTCTTTTCCACATTTCAGCAGATAAAAAGGGTTGAATTTAAAGACAAAGTGTAAAGTTAACAAAAACCTATGGCAACATATATAGAGGAAAGTGTAACCACATTTAACCAAGAGAAACAAACCTGTGACACCTATCTCAGACAGGGACTATTAATACTGTAGCTTTCTATTTGTCTTCATGTTCGACCGTTACATCATTATAACCTCTATCTTTCTCTGGGTTAAGGGTCAAATGATCAAACAAGAGCCCATAGACACAAGATATGCAAAATGACCCTCCAAAAGCCCTGTGTCTGGTGTCCACAGCCATAAGAAATACTGACGTTCATTGTATGTACATCAAATAGAAACAGCTACTCTGTCAAAAGTGATATGATACTTAACCTGATCAAAACTAAAGGAATGCAAAACCTGGCACGCTCATATGTCAACATGTGAACCTCATGCAATACTGATGGTACAAACCAACTAACTGGGAAAAAGATGAGTGATAGGGGAACATCCAATGAGTATTAGGTCAGGGAGGTCGCTGTTTTTGCTGCTGAATCATCTGAATAACAGTTCAGCTGTTCATTCTCCGTTGGCTGGATGTTAAACCACAAGCAAAGACAATTTAAAGTCACTGTCTTAATACACATTTTTGACTAAGGATGCAGATCCAACACCCCGGCACGAGAAGAAAACAATAAATACATCTTTACTATACTGCACTGTAATGTACCTGATTTCAAGTATGTACGGTTTCTCTGCCATGGAAACCACCGAGTTTACTTAGAAATGCAACAAACAGAAAAAAAAAACATCACTTCCACAAGTATATTTACTTCAGGAACCTTGTATACAGTCTTAGTTATTGCATTGTTTTTGCATATCTTGTGGGATGCAGGATTACACCCACTCATACCATATACTGCAACACATCACCTCAGTACATGCTAACCTAGATAGAACACAAAAACCACATTGCTGCTCCAGTCCACACAGGGCACCGCAGACCAGTGAAACGCTGACTGGCATCTTTGTGAAAACACAGAACCTCAGACACGACTAAGCCTGGTTTGGCACTTCAGACAGGCAGGGTTACTCTGTATATGTTTAGAGGATGTGATGAAATAACAGCGAATTAGTAACATTCCATCTAGTTTCTGTGAATTATTTATGTTGTTTTATCAACAATATTGGAGGTGATGATGAATATTATCTTGAGTTTAACTTCAGCCAAACCATTTTAATTGTTACTGTGGCAAAATCTGGGTGGTTTTCTGTGATAATGAAAAGATTCATCTCCATTTTTCCATCTCATCAAAACAGCTTGAAGACAATATCGTTCATACCTGTTGTTCTACTGCCTGAGTAAAAGCAGAAATATTCGCTGCCCCAGCTTGGATACAATACCTACTTTACAGCTCAGGTGCTTTCTGTTTACACCTTTCACCAATATTCCTTACTTTTAATCAAATTCAACAATAGGGAGGAGAAATCAGCTGTCTTAAATGTAACGAAACTTAGCGAGGATCTTTGTGTGGAACCACAACCAGAGCACAAACATGAAATCCTGCTTTGCACAAATGCAGTATTATCTTTCAATAGTACTTCAGTCTGCCTTTCTTACTTTTAGACTTATCATCTGACTAAAAAGCAGCTTATACTGAAACTCATATATGTCACTAGCCACCGAGTAGCTTGTTAGCTTATGATACCAAATTATTAGAAATAAAAAGTCTTTTATGTTACATTTTATGAAGTGAAGGGTCTAAGGTGAGAAAAAACGATTAAAATATCTGAGAGGATATCCTTGTGATACTGCAGACTTCTGCAGGGTTCATATAATGATCAGAACTCGAAAACAACAACAGCACTGTCACTAAATACACATTCAACATTCACATTTAGTTTGCATAATAATGTCAGAAGTCTGTTACTGGCACAGGATGCAGTGTATGGCAGTGTGCTCATGCATACCCTTCCTGCCAAAAACCTGCTCTGCAGTCAGTCCCTGTTGGTAAATTCAATCAGACATTCCATTACTGACTTTTGCTGGAAATCATTTTCTTCTGTTAGACTAAAGGCATTGAGATGTTTGTAAATGTGAGACTAATTCTACCTGGGTGTCTTCTTTAGCTGAACTGGAGTATTTCAGTTTTAATTCCTATAACATGCTTTAAGAATTGGTGCCAGTGATGTGATGATTTTGGGGAAGATATAACATAAAAAGAGGCCTGTGCCTTGTGTTCCTAGCTGGATATGACAAACTGTGGTCAAGTCTTTACAAAAAAGGATCCAAACTAAGTTGTGTGACTGAAATAGATAAAATCCAAACTAAAATGTCTGCATGCTATCTAGAAGCATTTTGAAATAGAAAAGTCACAATAAAATCCCTCTAAGGGATAATCTGGGACAAAATGTTTTCTGATCAATATCCAATAGTTTATTACATTAACCAAACAATCATTATATCTTATCAGTTATCAGTAAATTCCCTGTCTGTAATATACCTTTTGAGTTATGAGTTTTGTCATAAAATTATATTATAGACAAGAAAATGTGTTTATCTCTAATGATAATAAACCATATTATTTCATGTTGTAAGCAGACCCCAGATAAAGAGATGTGATTTAGAAGTCTTGCAGCATCTGTTCACCAGCCCTAGTAGTTCAACTGAGGTTTTAACTATGATTAAGTGATGGAATCATATGATTACGATGAATTACAGCCAAGCGTTCACGTTGCCACCTCTTTGCTGTGTGGCAGTATTTGGCGCTTCGACCACTCAGAGCTACCATCCACCAAGAAGAAAAGCAGCAACTGGCAAAGGCTTGTTACCTTCTGACCAAGCTGTAAACCGCTGTAAACCTGACCTTCACTCAGACTTCAAGCCTAGTTACCTCTAGACAGAAAGAAAAAGATGCAATGAGTAATTTTCAAAGATAAGAGTGGCTTTTGACTCTGCAGCTTGGCTAAAAAGTAAAAACCGTGCTAAAGAAATCACAAAGCTTTGGAAGCATGCCTGTCCATGGTAACCCTGTGTTAAGGAGGCCCGTTATCACACATACACACACACACACATACACATACACACTCAACACCATACTTGTAATGCTACCTTAATTTACTGTCTAGGCTTAAAATCAGCTTTTTAGAGATACATAAGTAACCAGTCGAACACACAGTCACACAAACAAGCATCCTCACACACATTTTTTTCTCTTCTGGGAAAAATAAATAAATAAATAGATACAATCTGTAAAAGGTGCATACTGATAGAGAGAAAGACCCCCCTTTTAGATACACACGCTATCTCATACACTCGTGCACGCATACATCCTGTACTAAAACGCAGACACACACCCACGCGCACAGATAAAGTTATACACTCGTACGCAAACACTATGCCCTGCTTCGATACTTAAAACCTCTTAAAATTCTCCTAAAATAAACCGAGCAAAAATACATTTATAAGACCAGCACCCCGAGTGTACAAACAAATCAAGGATAAATTAAACCAATAACATTATGAATATAAAACAAAATAGTCATGGCTAGCCAGTTTTGCACAATATTAAACTGTTAAATACATAGTGGGCGTGGTCTGTAGAGAGAGTGTGTGGCAGCAATCCAATAGAATTCCACGCTGAGAGGAAGAGGAGGGTCTTGGAGAAGGAAGTGAGGTTGATTGACGGACAGATCCTCTGAAGATCCATGCCCAGAGTCTGTTCTCCTTTCAATCGGTCACTCCATGTTGCTCCTCCACCCTCCGAATCTTTTGCCCTGTTCGACACAGTCACACACTCACACACACTCACACACGCACGCACGCACGCACACACACACACACACACACATACCTCCCCGAGGGCAGTAAAAGCAAAAATGGACTCAACCCAGCGATGGAGGGCGAGGGACAGGTGCAATAACCAAAGAGGAGGGAGGGAGGGAGGAAGGAGAGAGGGAGGAATGAGGAACGGCGAGGTATGAGGCAGAAAAGGGGGCTCGCTGTCTCTGATTAGCCACCAAACGCTCCTCCCATTTTCCGCCTGGGGCAAAAAATGGGTGTGGCCAAACGAGGAAAAGCGGCGGAGGAGGCAAAGCCAGATCAAGGTGACAGACGACACAAGTTTGTCTCGCTGGCATTTTACAAACCAGCAGTAATGAGCTGGCTAGCTTCCTGTTGGCCAGAGAGTGTCTCTGCCAGTGGCCCCCTGCTGCAGCCCTGTTTCGGCTGTTGGTCCATCCCTCAAATCCTTCCCCCCTTGGCTAGGGGTGGTGTGTCACCTAAATCCTACCCCTAGGCTGGCAGGGCTGTGCTCCAAGGTTCCATAGCTTTGAAAAAGGAGGAGAAATGAGATTCCAAACAGGGATTTGCTTGCCCCCGTTTACTCAATACAGCGCTTCATCATCAGTGAAACAAGAAGGAGGGGTTGACCTTTGACCTCCAGTAGGTGTGATCAGATTTTAATCCTTAACTGATCCCCCAAGAGCTGGTCTGCTGTCCCCTACCTGGCTTCATGGCGGCCAGACAAACAACAGTAACACAACACCAAAGTAGGAAATGAAAACAATAAACATACTATGTCGTCTGCAGGACTTTCATTTACGACGTCCTGCCTCTGTTAACTTCCTTCCACCCTTCCCTCATTTTTGCTTCATTTCTGCTCTTCACTCTCTGAGGACATGATAAAACTGTGAGGCACTTTAGAGACACACTCAGACACGTGTGGAAAACACACGCAAGCATACATGTACAAATAGAGAAAATCATAAACCACACGCAAGCATACGCTCAAATAAAATAGAGTACAGAGCGGTACTTTACTACAAACACACATACAAACTCATAGAAACTGACAAATTCATAATCAGGTGTTTAAGGTTGCGTCACTGGCCGCCATTGTCCAGAACGGTCACATCTGGCAGAGAGGCAGACAGTGTGTGTGTTGGGGGCGGGGACAGACAGAGCCAGCTGCGGCGCTGTTACCCACCACTGACAAGTGTCAGTCTCTGATGATGTCAGAGGGGCGAGTCGGCTGATTGAACCTGTCGACTTGACTCCTACAAACTTGTTACACACTCCATATCTTCGTCCTCCAACAGCCCGCTGTTCCTCTGCCGTGCACCTCCAATCACAACGGAGCCTCTATGGTGCCCCTCCTCCCTCCCTCCTTCCTCTTCCTCCTCCTCTTCTTGTCCTTTTGCCCCTGCCAGCAGCTCCTGCCGCTCCTCCACTGAGGACGGTCCGTGGACAGAGCCTCTGCTCCCTCCGGCCTCCGCCCCGCCTTCACTGGCACTCAAACTGACCCTTCGGTCTCTGTGTGTTGCTGCTGCCGTGTGGAGGGGGAGCAGGTTGCCGTTGGGGCTGTGCTGGGAGGTGGAGGAGGTGCTGGGTGTGGCGGTTGTGGTGGAGTTGCCGTTGAGAATGTTGTTAGCGGCATGCTCCATCTCTTCGATGGTCATGTCGCAGGCATCAGCCAACTCGGCTTTGGTCGCCTCGATGAAAGATGGGTCTTGGGCGAAATGGCCCAAACCTTCTGATATTAGCACCTTGAGTAGAAAAGGTAAAAGAGATGAGGGGAGGGAAGGAGACAGAGAAATAAGGCTGGTTAATGCACTGTGAAAATGTGGAAGGTGTTCATAGCCCTTTGCAGTGGTTTCCCCTTCTTCTGATCTACCTGCTAATCTCTACTCATAAAGATTAGAAAATGTCTATTATCATTATATTTTATTAATATTTTTTCTACTAATAAGTTTTCATTGTTGTTTCTGCTCTTTTGAAACTCACAGTATGTGGCATTTCTGAAAGTAATATGAAACCCACTGCTATATATTTTCTGGACTTTTACTTAGATTATATCAACTATTTGAAACAATGTTTAAATTCAGAGAAATGTATAATTCATTATTTACTTTTAGATATTTTACCAGAATGAAAAGACATAGCATGAATATGTATCACTACATTCAACTGAATTAAACTGCAGTTGTAGCTTATTGAGTTACATCTCTGTGAATTACTCTGAGTCACTAAGGTCAGCAATGCAATGTATATGTTTATTACTTTTAGTGCGATAGAGAACAGAAGTTGTGGATTTGCAGTTTGTGGTGATTGACATAATCTGCCTCTGTATTAACTGAGTAAAGCTGAGTTCTAACAGTGCTATGTAATTTAAGTTGCATAATGCCTTCTATTTAATTTGCTGATTCATAAACTTGGCTTACCATTGTATTATATATATGATTATTAATTATTAATGCATTATTATAAACTACAGTTTGAACAATGAACAATGTATTAGTTCAACCCTTCTGAGCATTCATCTGTCTTATAGTTTGCTTACAGATTACATTTTCTTCTTGCTCGCTAACTACCTTTCATGTAACTTCAGCTATTAAGACAACAGCTCAAGGGTTTCAGCTGATGCATGTTGACATTACTAATTATTGTACATTTACTAAAGATCAGCGTGGCGTAAGTTTTTAACCCTGCTGGTTTGTTTTTCCCTCTTAAAAATGTATATTACATTTTTTTCTACATTTCTTCTATAACTACTTCTTAGCAAATGTAGAGGTACCCCTGGTCTACACATACTCCTGGTTGGGAATCATTATGCACTGAATACAGGTAACAAACTTCTCTTAGACCCACATATGCAAACTCACCGCCTCCACTAGACTGCCAGCGCTGCCATGAGACAGTGAGCTGGAGTCTTTTCCCAGTAGCGATGGCACTGTGAGAGACACCGGCCTCTGCGCTCTCTGACTGGACGCTGACGCGCTGGGGGTGGGGCTAGGAGTGGGCACCCGGCTGTTCCCATTGCTGTCATTGTACCTGGGAGCAGTACATTGAATTATAGTGATGTAAAACTGCTAACTAGACACACATGCTGGTGCTTCTTTTTACAAGTAACAAAACCTATGACTAAAAATAAAACTAGCAATGATAAAACATTTAAGTTGAATAAGGTTAAAGTTAACAATGACACAAAAACTATAATGTACAGCAAAACACAAACTAGAACAAAATCACTAGTCAAACTCTTTTTCATTCTCCACTAATGTTAATGTGTCATGGTGTCAAAGAATAAGAGTCAATTCCTCAAAAAAAGAGTAAAAAGCACACTCAAATCAAAAATCAAGTTGAGACACTAAAAACAACATAAAGCAATGAGCATTTTACAAGATTAGAACTCAGCCTAGTTTTTTAAAAAAGTATTTATTAATCTTTATTTAACCAGGAAAAAATGACTTCTTGTGGTTAAAAAATCTCTTTTGCAAGCGTGTCCTGGCCAAGATAGCAGCAGCAGGTAATATAATAATAATATATTATATATATAATAATATATACAGGTAATATAAATTTAATTCATACAGCCACACTAAAATGCACATACACAATGAAACTCAGTGCTAAAGCCATGCATAAAACACTGTACTAAAAATATACATATAATTAAATAAACACACACCAATAATTTAAAAGGTTAAATGATACAACAGTGTTCCTTAAAATCATGTCAAAGTACAACCCAATTCAATCCGTTTGGATAAACATCTACATCCAGATTAAAATTTCTTTGACTGTATTCAAAGAGACCAGCTCCTTCAGTTTTAGCTCCTTGTGTAGGTTTGTAGTTGGAGATACTTTGTCTTACCAGGGCCCACAGTTGACAGAGGGCAAGCTGGTATTGAGCTTTTCATGGGAGTTGGAGCCCTCTAGCCTCAGAGAGGGCACCCGCTGGTAGGAGGCATCACTGCCATGCGCTGCAAAAGCAAACACAGGGGAAACAGCTTCACGAAAGGGCGATATTATTATGGAATTACTGATACTTTGTTTCAGTTGTGTAGTTATTATGCTAATATAAGGAAATGGAATGCAACAGTTTTGTCAGTAATTATAAGCAACAGCTTTTGTCCTTTTGTGTATGCAGCTGTAGGTTTCAGATACCTGTGGGGCTGGCTGGAGGCGTGGAGCACAGCCGGCTGAAGAGGGTGGGTGAGTGGCTCCTTCTTAGCAGAGGACTCAACCCTGCGACTGCCAGAGCCTGAAGAATACACAGATACCCGAGCAAAAGTGTGAGATAGGAGCAAGGAAGGATCATTATGTCTATCACACACAGCACCGGAGAGAGTTCAGCCTCACATACAGTAATTACAACTTGTTTATAGAGACATAAATAAAAATCTGTGTTGGTATTCACGGTGTGGGTGTCTTCTACCTGATGATGTACAAGGTGTAGCGGTACAGCTGTCTTCTGGGAGACATCTGGTCTTGACTGTCTCCTGAGACACTCCAGGTGGAAGGATGATCTCCGCCCTGACACACACACACACACAACTTTAACTTTACCTGGAATTTTGAAAAACCTCAAACGTTTCCACTAACATTACCCAGGTAAAAAAACTTTTCCTCAACTTCTAACTTTCTCTGGAAAAAGGTCCTAGTGGATAAGTAGGACTTTTCAGATTCCCGCCATTACCAGGAATGCTTTTGCCCAGGTCAATAAATTCCTGGTAATAACAGTTGCTGGGAATGTTGGTGGAAAAGGCGCTATAGTTTGCAAAATTACTCCAGTCTTTGACACTTTTAAAGTATAAAACTCACTTCCATGTTTCTAACAATCTATGCATTTTGTGTATAACTTTTAGCACACGTATTTAATTGTTAAACAAATTTCTTTAGGTTTGGCTCACTGGATGTATTTTACTGGAATAAGGGTGAATATTATTGTCTTGCAGTGGCAGAATTATCATTGCCCTTCCCTTCTTATTCTGCATGCTACTGTTGTAAAAGTTTTCTTAACTATGTGAAAAAACAAGAGCCTCCGAGCTGCAACTACACCCTGAAAATGGCAAGTTTGGACAAAGACGCACATGTTTTAATGAGGAGTTCTCTTCTGGGATGCAGTCATTTTAATCCCACAGTGTGCTTCCTCATACACATTCCACTGAAACAACTTCTCTCCTGACACAATTTTGCAACTGTGCAGTCACTGTATCTTCTGCTTAAGACAACCCAGAGTTTTACCCAGAGAGTTTTTACCCCTACCCCAAAACAACAGCAGATAGTGCCAGTCCTATCTAACATGTTGAGATAGGTCTAGTTATATGACACTAAAACAAATGTTGCTGATTGAAAACTAATACAGAGGTATTTGGGTATTTTTTTACAGAATTCGTGTTTAGATTTTGCCGTTCAATCATTAAAAATACTTAAGTGAATGACAAAAAGAAGAAATGACAGTAGTAGGCCTATATATTTACACACATGAAAATGAGAAAAAGCTGCCAGCTACACGCTGCACTTGAATATTTCTTGAAGTCACTGAAAGCACCCACCCAATTCCATTTAAAAAAAAGCTAAATATCACTCCTTTAAAGCTTTAAAGGAGTGATATTTATCTTTT
>JAPTMW010188925.1:0-10156 GCA_029822955.1 Ostorhinchus angustatus
GCTCTTGCCTTCCATCAGCAGTGGTTAGAGTTTGACCGCCAGTCAAACCTGGGAGTAACGCTTTTTTTTCCATGTGCTGAAAGAGTGGGTTGGTTCAGTGTCTTGGAGTCTTCCTACAGAGAGCGCAGGGAAGAAGAAGAAGAAAAAGAAGAAGAAGAAGTTCGCACCAGTTTGCCTCCAATCCAGTGGAGGTTTCAATAGCAGCAGCGCGGCAGGGGAGGGACGCACTGCCAGCACTCAGGATACCCACTCATACACACTCTCGCACACACTCCTGCCCACTAGAGACCAGTTAAATCCGCAAGAAAACTGCAAACACGCACCAGAGCAGTCGCCTAATCCGATTGATAGGCAACAACAATAGAAGTGAAAACTGTGGAAACTACTGGATACTGTAGAGGAAAACTTGTATTTTGATTTTTTCTTTTTTCCTTTTCTTTTTTTTGGGGCTTTTAATCGCATTGCCTTTAGTTGTGTGACACTTTTTTCCCCCTTGGTGATATCAAAGTGGCTCTGACATCCAGGAGCGGCATCCTTCTGATTATTTCCTCGTTTCATATTGTTGAAGGTAAGACTGTCCCGTGAAGAATATCTTATTTTTTTCCGCATGATATATATCGGTGCGTCTGCAGACCACAGTGGCTTCTTTGAATTTTCTTTTTTTTTTCTTTTTTTTTTTTTAGATTTCAGGCTTGACACAAAGAGAGAAAATTGCGTTTCCTTTTTTTTTTTTTTTTTTTGTTTTTTGGTGTAACTTCTCCAAGGCGTTTTAATGCGCATAAAAGCTCCATATAAATTCAGAGTCGGACTCCCGGACTTGAGTGTCTTTGATACTTCTGCCAGATAAAGAGAAAGAGAGAGAGAGAAGGGGGTAGACAGAAAGAGAGGGGAAGAGGTTTTGCGGTTTACAACTCCGGGAAGTTAAAAGTTTCAAACACATTTCAATCAAGCCCAAACTCGCAAGCCCTTTTAATTTTTGGTTATTTTGGTTTGGGCTTCGTATCACAGCAGACCTCACCGTACTGATGACGGGTGCTGATGAGTTTATTCCCTGTTTAGCTGATGAACTTTAGAAAATCCTCTTGCTTTGTGCGTCTAAGGGTTCCCATGCTCCCAGGGGTGACACAGCACCCAATAAAGGCACCATTTATCAATACGCACACTTTTTTAATGGCCATTACGCGCAATTGCCTGAATATAAGCGAGCGTTTTTTATCCTCCTCCATTTAAACGAATTTTGCTTTTCGTGTAATTGCCAAAATATTTCACACACTGTCTGTCATGTTGCTTTTACGCACCTGTAAGAACCAAGTCCAACTGCTCGACCATCTTTTTTTGTTTTTTAAATTCAAATATGGAATAAAAGTGTATTAGACTCACCATGTGCGCATTGGATTAAAAATATTATTGGAGTCAAATTAATCACAGTTTAGCTGTTGTTGGGAGTTGTTTTCCTCATGCGGTCCGTGGAAGCGCGGTGTTTTTCCTCTGAGTCTGTGTTTAATGAGAGACATACTCGGAGTTGGGATTTGAATAACTGTATTTAGTAGCAGGGGTAAAGCCACACTGCCTCCCTTCTACTTTCTCAAGAGAATGAATCATGAACAAAAAAAAGTCTTAAAATGGGAAGGTCTGCGTTGCATACCGTAACTAAACCGTGATTTGCATATGAAAACTCCTGGCTGAAAGAATTCCGCCAGTGTTGCTATAGCCATTTGCGTCCAGAGAAGTGACAGGCTGCGGTGTATATACAGTCTTGTCCGCGTTGCCTTTGTCCACACTGGATGTCACACATCCAGAGTCACTGGTGGAAGATTAAGGACACAAGTTTCTATTTCCTTTTTAAATTATTCATCATATCCACTCCCTCTTCCCCGGGCACATTCATTTTGCAAAGCCCCTCATTATGCGCCCTCAGATGGACACAAGCAGAGGCAGAGCGGCTCACACTAGTTGCTGAACAGGCTTTTCTGTGCTTCCCTGTCTGCCAAAGCACAACATAACGGCTCGTGATTGACTCATTTCCCACGACGGGCCTGTGCCCTGGATGATGGGCAGTGGGTGGATGACTTTCCCATGGGACATTTTCTCTTGTAATCTATAATCACCCTTGCAGCCACAAAGCCAGCACATCAGTCAGAGCCACCCCCCTTCAATTCAGTTTCAATGGCTGGTTTTAAGGCCCTCCAACCTGACCCTCCTCATAGAGACAGATTCCAGGATGCAGGGCTAAATGCGAGCTCCAGAGATGTACTAGAAAGAATCAGAAGGGAAAGAAGGGAGGGTGAGAAGGAAAGGAAACTGGGCTCTCCTTCCCCCATCATGCTATTGTGCCAGCTTTCGTGGTCTGATGATGTGGATAGTTCAGAAACTCAAACTGTGAGTGATGTTGTGGATGGCGAGGAGACAGGTCCTGAGTGATGATTTAGACTCATGCACAGAGCAGAGCAGAGGAATTTGCTCGGGTTTGGACCCACATACACATGTGGACGTACACACACCAGATAAAAATCTCTAGTCTTGGATCCGAGCCCTTACCACAGTCTCTACCAATTCATTAATGAGCTGTTTAGCTGTCCAAGAGCACCAAACCTGCTTTGGTTTGGCCTGCTTATAGAACAGGTCCAGGTCCTGCGTGTTTCCATCCTTGGCTCGAAGCCCTATGTACTCCACTCTCTCCAATCCCCACATTGGCCCTGAAGTGACAGCAGTGATGGAGTTCGCTACTGAGGACCCACCATAAATCTGCCTTCAGACTTCCTTAGAGAAAACACACACAGAGGCTTCAGGTCCTGCGAGTTCCCTGCCAGGCGTCTTGTTGGGTGGAATCCGAAATGTCTCTTTATTTGTGTTGAAATTAAACTGTCTTTTATTCCCTCCCGTTCTGTTAATGAGCTCCATGTGGCAGCAGGCAGGAGGCTTATCCGTCTTGACAAGGAGCTGGAGGGGAAGGAGAGAGACCGGTTAAACAAAGTGAGCGGAGAAAGGAGAGGTCAGGGGCAGTTTGGGTGCTCGTGCACATGCACACATGCACACACATGACAGGGGGCCGAGGCCTGCGCTGGACATGCGTGTGCTCTGCTTTGCGTTCAGAAACACCTCCATACATGGAAATAGCGTGCTTAAAAATCACTGTGTTCCTCAGTTCACACAAGCTGCTGGAAATGCACTCATATGTACAGAGCTGATCAGGTGGATGAAGAAAAAAAAGTGATTGAATTGTTGGAGATTTTTTTCCTTTTAATCATCAGTGGATTGTGAGCGATTTTAATTTTGCAGTTGACTGATGTCACTGAAAAGATTGTATCCATCTGTGTGATGTAAGGACATAGTGTGAACATTTTGTTTTGGCTTTGCACATGGTTTCCCATTTTGCTTGTAATGACCTCAAATTAGAGCAGGGTCAAAGCTGTTATAGTAGAAATTCAAATGATGAGATGCCTTTCCACAGATCCCACAGAAATGGAAGGGGGAGGAGTTCATTCTCTTGTTCTTTCTCTTTAAGATTGATAATGTAGATTTATCAAAGCCAGCCAAGGGGAAAAAAAGATCATCACAATTTCCCCAGTTGATTAAAAACACTGTAAAACTGCTGCATTTGTCCTTTAATCCCATTACACAGCTCTCTTCATTCCACAGCCTGCAAATAAGAATACGGGACATTTTCCACCCAAAATCCTTCCTGCTAAAAGTGAAACAAAAACTTTAAAAAACAGATAAAAAGCAGCAGCAAAACAAAGTTGACATGATTGTGGGTGACCTTGCCTTGAAATTATCCTTCCTCAAATTGCGATCATACATTCTTCCTCTTTCTAATTAAACATTAGACTTTATTTGTTCCAGATGCAACTTTTTTGATGTGTTATTTTGGTAAGGGAACTCTGTGGTATGAAGCCTGCACGTAAAAAAAGCAGATCCAATGCAGCTTGTGTGTGACCATGTTGACTCTGCACTGGTCCATGCAACCGCAGTGACCCAAGACAACTGCTCTAATATGCAGATGTCATCTCTGCAATATATAGTGAATACAGCCCATGTGGAAGGAGTATAAACCCGGTTAGGTTTGGTCGTGGGGTTTAAATCAGTAGTGTCACATGTGAGAGTACATTGAAGGCACAGTTCTAATGTGCTAATGACAGTGGTGATAAAACTCTTACCGTATGAGTGATCGCAGACATTATGTGTAATGACATCAGTGTGCAGTGTACAAGAGCAGCCGTGGGCGGGGTCACGGCTGTGTCTTGTGTGGTGTTTTGGGGATGTTGGAATGAAAGACAGCTCAGAACAGCTCTGTACATACCACCTCAGCGCTGTCTTGAGTATTAATAGACATGTCTTTGTTCCAAGTGACACGCTTCTGAAGTGGAATGAGACAAGCCGAGGCGATAAGGATCTCCCCTCTCTGTGTGAGTCAAACCTCAAAGTACCACTTAGGCGGCTTTCCTTTTGCTCTCTGAAGTCTGGCAGTACGACGGGACGGGAGGCAGAGCTCAGACGAATGCAGAGACAGAGACACTGACAGAAACTGTCAAGGGCTTTTTTCCCCAACTGTGTTTTTAAAGGACTATAATGTAAAAATGAAGTTGTGTTTGTTGTGAGGGGGTTGGCTGAGACCTCTGGTTTTAGTTATCTCTCTTTAGTCTTTTTAGGGAGGTCATGAAAGGGAGGGATAATGTAAAGAGGGACAGGCATGTGTACAAGTGTGAAGGAGAAAAGAGATTAGTTTCG
Organism: Ostorhinchus angustatus; assembly: GCA_029822955.1. Lineage (NCBI taxonomy): Eukaryota > Metazoa > Chordata > Actinopteri > Kurtiformes > Apogonidae > Ostorhinchus > Ostorhinchus angustatus. The sequence goes on from JAPTMW010188925.1 coordinate 4,729, forward strand.
TTTGTTGGTGGAAAAAAAAACTGTGAAAGGAAAAGACAAGAGAGGCTGAGCAGAGAAAGGGAGAAGCAGAGGGGTCATTAAAAGGACACCATCTCACTTGCAGTAAATGGCAGTAAAGTATCTGGCTAATCTGCCATCATTACGCTGATTAAATCACCAGGGATTTGGCGTTCCCATCAGCTGCAATCAATGGGGCAAAATCAATAGACAGGGGATACGTGAGAGGCTCTCAGCCACGGTCAGCTGCACCTCAGTCCCAAGACACAGCTCCATCTGAGGACTGCAGCTCTAAACACTCATACTAGTGTCGATGAAACTTTAACGGCACGGATTTGGGGGATTTTTATATGAAGTGTTTTATGAATTTGTGTGGTTCCCTGGAGCTCCTCAATGTCTTTTCCTTTCACACGTGTGTTTTAATCTAATCCCTCCTCCTCCTCCGCCGTGGCCTGGAGTACTCATTCACTCTCCCTTATTCACACCATGATTATCTGACAGATGGTTTCTGAGCTGCCACATAGTTTTAATGTTAAATGTTAATTAAGAATGCAAGAAAACAGTTTAGCTGAAACATGAAAGCTGTCCAAATCAAACGCACTAAGCAGTCTTTGTGTTTTCCTGCCAGTCCAAAGATGAAAGAAAAGGTGAAACAAAGTTGAATTTTAGATGCATTTTGACTGATATGAGCCTTTAATCTGATACTTGAAGCTTCATTATAAGATTTGTGTCGAGTTCTATGAAGTCTGGGTTACACTGAGAGCCAGTTATTGGTATGTTACCTAACTTCATTTCTGAGCTAATAACAGTCTCATTTGCCTTCATCCATGATAACATCTTCTACAGTGATTTCTATGAGGAGGGATCAGGCTGTTTTTTCCTCGAAAACCCTTACGCTCACTCCCAAGTTCTTCAGTGTTTCTCTTCCACTCCCTTACAGTGGCAATAGGGTGCAATGCTAGGTATGATTAACTTAGTGCTGGAGTCAGCTAATGTCAACAAACAGGCTCCCAGCACAACACAGACTCCATCATGAATGTAATGTAAACACATGAGGACGCATTAATCTTACACAGTGATGCTTTAAAGCTGGACTGGACAGATAGGTGATACTAAGTAAAATATACAATGCATTTAAGATTAACTTAACAAGCTAATTCTGTTGTCATGATATATGTGTATGTCACTAACTGAGCCCTTTTTTTATTCTTTAGAATGAGGCAGTGTAAAGGTTGGAGTGCGGCGCTGCTGGTGCTGTTGGTGCTCGGAGCTGTGGCTCAGAAACTGCCCACACGAGACGAAGGCCTCTTCCAGATGCAGATCAGAGACAAGTCACTGTTCCACGACTCCTCCGTCATACCAGATGGAGCAGAGATCAGCGGCTACCTGTTCAGAGACACGCCCAAAAGGTGAGAGATCCCAGATGGGGAATGGATTAAACGCTGTCCTGTAACAGATTTACATGTGGATAAAGTGATTTTTCTTGTAATTCCATTTTCTATTGTCGTCTGATCCAAACCAGTTGCAGAGTCGTTTACTGTAAGAAAGATAGGAAGCATCAAATGTAACAAGATCCTTGATGTTGATGCAAAAAACTAAATAATTGATGAGAAAGTTGCGCTCTGCCTGTCAGCTCAGAACATTAGAAACCAAGGTCAGCAGTGCGATAACATCCCTGCATGTGGGGCCTAACAGTCTGCTCATTCATTTACCCCGCAAGATTATTTAAGACGACGTCAAGCTGTGATGAAATAATGTGAATACTAGTGTTGATAACCTATGATTTTCACAGGTACTACTTTGTGGTAGAAGAAGACAACACACCCCTGTCTGTGACTGTGACACCTTGCGATGCTCCTCTGGAGTGGAAACTCACTCTGCAGGAGCTGCCTGAAGAGGCCAGTGGAGAGGGATCAGGTATAACTGACATCAGGCAGCAGTGGAAGAGGTTAATGACATGTTATGTGGATATATCACCATCCCCCCACACACACAATTAACCTACACAGTGATGTTAGGTTTTGTGTTTTGGTGGGTTTTAATTAAGTCACAGTCGTAGTGTCTAGTCTGACCACTTATGATGTCTGACTCGGCCATGCTCACGTCTATAATTTCAGAGAAGGGCTTTACTCTAGTCACCTTGTTGAATCAAAGCCATTGCATCCCTTTACTTAAGCAGTTTTTAGTCCTCCAAAGGTAAATCCTGCTGCTCTGTGTCTGCCTGTCTTCCTTCCTCTTTTCTTCCCTTTTCTAAACTTCTCTCTTCCCCCTCACATAAAAAAAAACTTTCTCCATCTGGAGGGCGTCCTTTTAGCACAGGAGAACTTGCCAGATGACTAAAGCAGTGGTTTAGAGCAGAAATGTGTGATGTGAGCATATATTTGAATGTCAATACATAAGCACCTGGGTATGTGTCTGTGCTCATGTCAGATCAAATATTACAAAATGATTTATTGGGTAGTTCACTGCTTTGCATCACGAGAAAATAATTCATCTCAAAGCTGAGGCGTAATGATAAATTTGGTCGCAACATGTGCAGTGCAAATGATATAGGTCTGACTTCACACGACATGGTGCATCAATAGTTAAGCCAGCTAACTTCTTCCTGCCTTTGCAACCCCTTTTTGCTTAATGTCTCTGCTGGGAGTAGATCTTTGAGCATTAATTTTTAGTACACCGCCGAGCACACTCTCTGGTTGACAAACATAATATTATGGTTTCTTGCTCAAGCTGAAGTAAGAGCGCGGACTGTGTCTCTCACGTATGAGCTACAAGGCGCCTCTTTGTAGCATAGCTTCCTTGAAAAGGCCGAGTGAATACAAGCCTGTGATCTTTTGGGATGTTTGGAGTAAAAACATGGCTGCCATGTGAGGGGCTAATCGTCCCTGAGGCTCACAAAGCTTCATCGTGACCTTATAGCGTCAACACATTAAGCAGTTTTAGTATGTTTGCAAGTGATTTTATTTATCACATTCAAAAATCAAACAGAATGAAATGAGTGTAAGGGTCCTGATTATCAGTGCCCATTTGGGTGCAATTTCAAGCAAAGAGCTCATGTTGTGCTTGTTTGTTTTCATTTTATAGGGGAGCCTGAACCTCTGGACCAGCAGAAACAGCAGGTGACTGTAGATGAAGGGACGGAGCTCTTCACCTACAAGGGGAACGACGTGGAGTCCTACGTGGCCACCAGTACACCCTCCGGCCTCTACCAGCTGGAGTTACTGTCCACCGAGAAGGACAGCAACTTCAAGGTGTACGCAACCACTACTCCTGAATCTGACCAGCCCTACCCAGAGCTGCCCTATGACCCACGGGTGGATGTGACCGCGCTGGGCCGGACCACCGTAACTTTGGCCTGGAAGCCAACTCCAACAGGCATTCTGATGGGCCAGCCTGTCCAGTACTGTGTCGTCATCAACAAGGAGCACAATTTCAAGAGCATGTGTGCTGCTGAAGCTAAGATCAGCGTTGACGATGCTTTCATGTTGGCTCCAAAGCCCGGCAGAGACTTCAGCCCATTTGACTTTGCACACTTTGGCTTTGTTCCTTCTGACAATGGTTTTGGCAAAGACCGAGGGCTAACAAGTAACAAGATCTCACGGGCGTACACAGCCAAGCCCAAGGTATCAGACATTCAGAAGGTGTGTATTGGCAATAAAAACATTTTCACAGTGTCCGAGCTGAAACCAGACACACAGTACTACTTTGACGTCTTCGCTGTGAATTCTGCAACCAACACCAGCACAGCATACGTGGGAACATTTGCTCGCACAAAAGAGGAAGCTCGTCAGAAGACAGTGGAGCTGAAGGATGGCAAAGTGTCGGATGTTTTCATCAAGAGAAAGGGCAGCAAGTTTCTCCGCTTTGCCCCTGTGTCTTCCCACCAGAGGGTCACGCTTTTTGTCCACGCGTGTCTGGACGCCGTGCAGGTGCAGGTGAGGCGTGATGGGAAGTTGCTGCTTTCCCAGAATGTGGAAGGGGTGCGACAGTTCCAGCTGCGGGGAAAGCCAAAAGCAAAATACCTGATCCGTTTGCGAGGAAGCAGGAAAGGGGCCTCCACTTTGAAGGTCCTAGCCACCACAAAACCCAGCAACAAGCAGCCGTTCCCTTCACTTCCAGAGGATACTCGCATCAAGGCCTTCGACAAGCTGCGCACCTGCTCCTCCGTCACCGTGGCCTGGCTGGGCACGCAGGATCGCAACAAATTCTGCATTTATCGAAAGGAGGTGGCTGACAATTATGGTGAGGAACAACGACGCAGGGAACAAAACCAGTGTGCTGGACCAGAGACCCGCAGGAAGTCAGAAAAGGTCCTGTGCAAGTATTTCCACAGCCCGAACCTGCAGAAAGCTGTGACAACAGAGACCATCACAGGTCTGGAGCCAGGCAAGACCTACCTGCTGGATGTTTATGTGGTGGGACACAGTGGTCACTCAGTGAAATATCAGAGCAAACTGGTGAAAACAAGGAAATACTGCTAAATGACTCTGCAAAGAATAAATCTATTATAAATATATATATTAAATAAGTTTATTTAACTCTAAGTGATATTCTACTAAGGAGTGTATACAGACTGACTACTCACACAGCTGATGGGCCTGTGGCAGTGACTGAACTGTTTGTAGAGAGAGATATCAACCTGTATATTTATGTTTACATTTCATTGTGGCACGTCTGGGTGGCCCATAGCGTGAGGTGCTTTGTTACCAGACTTGTCTTCTTGACATCATGTTGCCACTGGGGAGGCAGAACTTCAAAGAAGATCATCTTTCATCGTGTATGTTTCTTTGTTGCTGCATGACATTTGCTTTTGTCCGTCATATTTGTCTGTTCCTTCAGTTTCAAATCACGTTGACCGGAGGGGATACAGTAGCTACCTGCATTGTATAGATCTCTCAATGCATATTTTCTTCATGTTTTAGGAGAATTTAAATTATTTTATACTTTTTATCTCTTTTTTTGATTGTCTGTTTTTATTGATGACAATAGTAACTGTTACAAGAAAATTCCAGGAAGTTTTTTGAGGAAGTTGTCGTAGTTCAGACATTCCCCTATGTATCTCAGCCAGTGTTTGATCTAGAGCCCACCTGTAAATGTGTTCTGTGCTGGAGATCTGTGTTATTATCACTGTATCGCTGTGTGTGTCACATGTACAGAGTTGTCCTGCCAATATTCATGTACATAAACACTAAATATAGAACAAGTAATCCCTGTGTCACCCTGGGTGTCATGTTCTTTTGCCAAGCAGTTAACATCACAATCATGCTGTGAGTTGAAAGAGCGCACTACGTATTGTGTTTATGGATTCAGACACCTAAATTAGAGCTGCATAAGCAGAACTCGATACTCGGAGTGCTTTAAAATGACAACTTGATCCCAGTTGAGACTATGAGTATAATTTACTTGCTGGAATGATTTTTTTGGTTCATAT
>JAPTMW010189022.1:0-10154 GCA_029822955.1 Ostorhinchus angustatus
AGAGTTAGTTTTGCTCCATGATTTTAACACTGATATGGATAGGGACCAAATACACTCTAGAATAAAGTTAAAATCAATTCTATTAGTGTTAATTTGACTCATCAAAATTTACTGTGTAATATAAGACCTGGCAAAACCATTTTACAAAATGTATCAAAAACATTTTCTTCTTTTACACTTACACAGAAGCATGATGTTGACTGTGTCAGCTGATTGAAACATGTATACGCATGAAATAAAAACATACCTTTTTTCTTAGGCTGTGTGTCACCAAAAAAAGCTTCTGTGTACACATCCTCCGTTGGACTTTGCAGTTCACTGTACTGCTCTGTCTCTTCTTTCTCTAAATCTAGACAGGAATACAGAGTTTTAAAAGCAATCTAGCATTTGTTTGAATATTCAACATATTAAGTGAAAGCAGGAAAATAAAATCACATATAGTGGTTTCTCTGTGTAAAACTTTTAGGAAATGTTTGCAAAAAGTTATAAATTGTAGTTTCTTAAAATGAAAATCTGTACCTTCAGTTTTGACTTCCAGCATCGGCTCACTCGCCCCTTCATCGTCTTCATTTTTCTGCTTTTCTGGAGGGATCTCTTCCATCTCCATGGCTCCTTAATCCTTCTATTTCTCCAACTTTCGTTTTGCCTTGAAAGTCTTTTGAAACAGGCTGGTGCAGCTACAGTGTAGTTGCATAAGCTTCAGTCATTCAGACACTGGATACATCACACAATAGCAAGTGTCTATGTTTTGTGTTTGGAAAAAAAAACTGTACAAAACACTGACATCTAAAAGTGCAGAGTGAGAAAATGAGTCATGCCACAGATAAAAAAAAAAAGACAACTTCCCCATGAGGTCTTCTCCTTGCCTTTCCTTCCTCAAAACTTCATTGTACTAAGTGGCTTTCGGGAAGACACTTGTGTTTCTACATGTTTATTACATCTTCTACGAATACTTATGTGCAATGCATAATGCTGTGGTCGAAACTAGGAAAAAAAAGGTTAAAACCACATTCTTTAAAGCAACAACAAAAAAAAAAAGAAACAGCAAAAAAACTCCCAAAGTGTAAGGATTTAATGACTTTAATTTGCCTTGTCATGTAAAACTCAAGGTCTGGCAGATTGAGACAAACACACAGACATGAAAGAAACAAAACAGCAAGTCTGCATTTTCATCTTTATTTTCCACAAAAGTTTATGATATTAATTTACAAAAAAAAATACTATTTGCATTAAATACAGATGACTGAGAAAGACAACGAGAGTTCTCTCAAAATCATTTCCAATAACTTCCTTTAACAATGCATTCTCTCATTTTTACCATCCCCCCCCCAAATAAAATCTACTAAACTTTAAGTGCCCTAAAACAGATTACTTTCACCCCAAAATACTGACAAATGGAAACCCAACCCCCAAACTTTCTTTACCATGTAATGAAGATACTTATCAAAACTAATATAGCGAATAATAGTGTTGTGAAGCATTACAAACAGCCTTAACTTTTCACTCTGCCTGTCTCACTTCATTGTCTCTCACTCTCTCTGTCTCTTTCTCCAGTCTTATGTCCTCCTCAGGCACCATACACACTCTCATTACTGTAAGTCATGTAGAGAAACAGGTCCTCTTCATGATGCTCCTGGAAGAGAAGAAGGCAAAGAATGCGTCACACATCAAGGAGGAAGTATATGAAGTGTATACATACATGTATACAGAGACCGACTTGTCAAAGACATAAAACTGCTTTCTAATCAAATGAAGGATGGGGCATGAATAGGGCTCCTAATAAAAAAAAACAAAAAAGAAGACACTGCTGAAATGTTACATATACTGGATAGACAGTTACATCTAAAAATGACTACAACATTGTACTTTAATCATCCAAGCATATAATTAATTATCAGTTTCAGAATGACTGTCACCACTTTTGTAATTCAAATGTTCATGTAGTTACTGGAATACTATGTGCAGGTCAAGAAAAGCGAAGTAACATCTCTGTCAAGTGGTTTAACCGTAAAGACATTTTGAGTCTGTTAATTTGAGGGGAAGGGGGAGAAGTGTTTGTGTGTAAAGTGAGACTCGGCATTCCCTAAATTGCGACAAGACTGAGTGACAGAGGGGTTTAAAAAAAGAAGACAGATGGATGCTGTCAATATTCTGTAGATATGAGTGCACTACTGCTGGTCAGAATCACGTAAAAGCTGAGTGGAAAGGCACTGTTACCTCATATACAGCAGAGAGAGGGGAGCTGGATGGAGGAAGGGAGTTGTTGACGAAGAAGAAGAGCGCCTCCTCCGGCCTCAAAGACACTCGCTGACGAATGAGGAAACACAACTGGCCAACTAAAAAAAAAATGTAAAAAAAGAGTAACATGGTCAATGAAGGTCACTAATGTTAGCTTCCATTTCATATGAAGAGGAAGAAAAGAAGAAACCACAAGTCATGGCCTGGTCAGTAAAGATACAAACAGAACTTGACATATTAGCACCACCTTCAGACTGACACCTACATTACATCCAGATTTGTTTGAACGGGCCCTTTAAACATTGCCAGTCAAGTCAAACATTAAAACTCTTGGTGATCATTAATTTATCTGACCCTATTCTGGGAACCCTACTGTGTTAATATCTGTGAGATGTTTCAATCTAGTGAGGAAGAAAAAAATGCAGGTGAAAATAGTCATTTCCTTTCTAGATATGTGGTTGTCTTGGTAGGTTTGTGCATTACCTGTTAAATCTGAGGGCACTAGGTATTTTTTCTTGTCCAGTTCAGGTGCTCTTGACCTCGGGGCCCTCTCCACGATGATCTGATTAAAAAGACCCAACACACACATTAATATTACTAATAAAACACATAGAATTTGCCATGCTTCATCTTTGAATCCGTTTCTAAAATCATCAGGTTCACTGCTGATTTCAAAAGTCCATAGGAGTGAATAGATTTTATTAACAACATAAACCACATTTCATACTGACCGGTATTTTGTCTGGATGCTTTGCTCGGACCCTCTCTCCCTCTGCTCTCCTCACCTCAAGTGGTACTGACCGCTGGTATTGACTGCCCATCTGAAAACAACACAAGAAAACATGAAGTCCCTGACAATAGCATTATTTACCAAATGAACAAAGGAGAAAGAGCATGGGCTGACTTCACCAACAAGTGATACTGACCACTTAAAGAGCACATGAGCACCCCATGAGATACTGTCACATTACAAATATTACAACTGCTCTACAGCTTTTATATGTAGAAAGTATCAAAACGTATGACCTGATCAGACTAATCTATTATTTTCTGTACTATTTATAGTGAATAAATCACTAGATTTGTGTTTCGTTTTTTTTCAGTAAAGAAATACTATGTTGTTACTGAGGTTGCAGATTTTTTTTGCAGTATGTGATGCAAGATCTTTACGACTTGTACTAGATGGTTCCTGATAATAACCACACATGTTTATTAGTTGCACACAACACATAAACCACACTTCACACTTAAAAAACTGTGAATATTTCCATCAGCAATTTTTTTCCGTCATGTTAATCCTTTCGTGTCCCTTTTATATTTACATTGTAATAAATTGTAATGTACAATGCAGATCAGAAAAACAGACATTGATGCTGAAGAAGCCTTAACTGTGTAGATAGATTATGCAATATAAATATTATCATCTTCATATGCTTAAATCCTTATTAGATTTTGTGTGTGTGTGTGGGGGGGGTTGTAAACACACAACAAGGAGGGGCATGTGTTGGTAAACAGTAACAGCAGTCACTAACGGTAAAGGGCAGGATAGAAACATTTACGCCCCCAAATGCTTTACATGATTCTCATTCTCACATGAACATTGAGTTAATATTCATGTGTGACTTAGAAAATAACTTTCTTGGTATTTTTTTTTTTACTCAAGATGCTTTCGGACGTCATAAAGGCCACGTCACTTTCCACAACGGCTAACATGAAGCTCCTATCTGACCAACAACCACAATAACTACACGAATTATTATCACAATCTATTCAACTGCGTGTCTACATATAAAACGTAGTTTGGAAATTGAGATTATGCAGATATCAACCAAAATCAGCTGTTGACGGCTGGCTAATGCTAATGCTAACTATCCGCTGCAGTTAATGGAACAACAAAAACATCAACACAAACCTACCTCTACAGAAGACAAAACAATACAAAACACAATCAGATATATTCCACTGGTCCCTTGTGTCTTAAGCTATAAAATGCCTGGGGTAAACAATTTAGCTCAAAATCCGCTCATCACGTACAGGAATGCGATCTGTTTCAAAGATGTCTACTGGTCTACTTCTTCTGCTGAACGAAAACAACAACAAAGAGTGTGAAGACCCGCCCACCACAGCTGTGGCCAATAGGAGACTTCATAGGAGATTGATAGCATATTTTGATCATTCACAGAGAGCCTAAGGCAGGGTTGCAACACATTCATTGGTTAAATACTGCTGTCTATCAAAATTAGTTCCCGCCTTTCCTTCTTCGAGTGACAGCGCATTCAATCAATGGCAGGTCCTTGAAACTGGGCCATGTCGGCGCACGGCTCCGCCCACAGTTACGTCTTAGCCAGGCTACGTGCACAACGTGCATGCCAGTTTTTTTTCTCCATCAAACTGCTCACTTTGTACTGTAAACAGCTCATGCAGAAACATGCCAGTACTGTTATCTAATTCATTATAAATTCTGTGTAATAGAAATCAGATGAGCACTCCATGCACAGTGTTGTCGTGTTTTTATTCCACCAACATAATTTACTGAAATATCCACATTTCCACCTCAACATCTTTACATCTTATAATAGTCTTTGAGAAGCTGTAGATTTTTCACATTGACTATTCACTTCTCACCAATTCTACATCATTCACTTTATTAGAATCTGTTACATATACACATAGCATTACATAAAAAAAATCCTGGAAGTAATTTCCCATAAAAGTACTCTTTTCTTACACAAGTTCATCACTGTAGCCTACTATGATACACACGTTGCTTGTCATGTGGATAAAAGTTAGTCACAAGCTCATTAATATCTTTCAGGCAGGCCTCAACAGTTCTTTCTTTGCTCCAAGGCGATACTTTGTTCCACCAAGTGAAACAAGTGAGACCAAATGCATCATTCCAATGCATTTTTTATAGCCTTTCAGTCACTGCATTCCTGTGAACAGTTCACAGATGGAAATTTGCATTTTGAGAGTTGAATAATTCATTGTGGGATCTCCAAGATTTTGAAGCACACAACTGAATGTGTAGGCCTTTTCCGTCGACCCAGAGGTCTTGCTGTTCAGTCCCAAATATTCAGCTCAAACTGCAGCTGTAGCCGTTGTAAGTTTGAGTGCATCTGACAGGTTGCGTTGTAGGACTCTAGAGTTGGTTATGGTTTCCAAATGTGACTGTGGTATCCATCCTCGCTGCCTATCGGATAGCCTGGTCCCCTCTACCCAATCTGAGAAGAAAACAGGATCCAACATAAAGGAGTTAAACTCTGAAGTAGGACTATATTGAAAACATGCAAGAAAATATTTTCTGTAGGCCTATGATGAAACATGTAGGGACTTACGGTCACTGCTTTGCTGGTGCACAATTATGACATCTGCTTTTTCCAATGATTGCTCATCAGGCTGCTGGGCAACAAAAGCTCTGATACACTGCATCTGAGGAAAATCTGCACAGAAACAGATTCAGGAGGTCAAATCTACATGCTTGAAGATCAGTAGGTCATGGAGCTTAAGAGCAAATGTATTTTCACAAAATTTAGAATGAAAACCGGTTGTTAAATCAGTCTCTCAACATGGGTCCTTTCACCTGAAACCTTCATTGAATTCTCAGTTTGTTCTACATTGGTGAATTATTGAATTCAGTTACCAATTTTAACTTGTCAAAGCATGAAAAAGTTTGGATGACATTGCTGGTGGCTCTGTTCCACTTAATAATAATACGTAATGAGTAATTCCAATATGTGAGCCAACATGAACACACCCAGATCCTTGGAACCAACTTACATCAAAATGCACAAATCACTCATTTCATAAATTACAGCTGTTCTTTTTCAAAACAGGAAAAAAAGTTTTTAAATAGGGCTGTAAAAATTAACCTGTTAACGCGGATTAATCAATCATCGTGATTAATCTGATTAAAAATTTTAACGCAATTAACCCATCTGCAGTGCAGAATGACTCTGAACGTCTCTGCCAATGCATTTGGGGCAGTTTGTCCAGTAGAGTTACCACCGCGCATGTGCAAATGGGCTCTGATCCGGTAGTGACAAGTAACAGAACCAACTGATAATGATGGAAGACGCTAAACAGCACCTTGGCCCTCTAAAAAAAAAACAAAAAAAAAACCCAAGACTGAACAGTTGTTTCAAGTTGTTTTGTTGAAACTGTTGAAGGTGTTTAATAAACGCATTAAGTGCTTATACAGGGTGTCCCAAAAATTTGACATCATTTCTCCTGACCATGTAATCACTCCGATGTCACTTTCCTGAGTCTGTTTGCTCATCCAAAATGAAACGCAATTAATATAGATATTATTTGTTTGTTTTGGTTTTCTTTGTGCATCAAATGACAGTATTTTTAAGGGAGGTGCACGCCAAAACATAGGTAAAATATAAATACAGATTATAAGGCATCAGATATAGTTAAGGATTGAATCCTTGAAATCTTTTTGAAACCATTTTTTGTTATTAATTCAGGATACATTTTTTGCTCCCTGTTTTGCATCAAAAACTAAATTAGACTACGTATTATGATACAAAGTTTCTTTTTAGGTTATCAGTATTTTTAGAAATCCCCATTTTCAGAAAACATACCCTGTTGCTACAGCTTCAGTTTGTCTATTAATATAATGTTATTAACAAAAATGTGTGTGAGAGCAGACACTGATGAAATATGCTCCTTAAGTATTGAAATTTAATATCAAACCAAAGGACATTTTTCCATAGTTAACTGCATCTAAGCCAAAATATTTCTGAGCAACTTTTTGGTCCCAGCATAGATTTAAAAGCAGCGTGATGGATATTTTACCTTGAGCAGCAGAAAAATCTATTTCAGCATGGGGACGGGAAAGGGCTGATATCCATCGTAGCTTATCACTCCTGAAGGAGGAAAGGAAGAGGATTGAACTCCTGCAAATGTTTACACTTTTATGTCCAAACAGGACGCACACACACCGGTTGTGTGTCTGTTTGAGTCACTCACTGTGTGTCGGTCCGTAGCAGCAGGGCTTTATGTGACATGTGCAGCCGGAACAGGTTCTTCTGCAGGGAGTGGAGTTTGACACGACAGTTCTCTGCACGCAGGTCTGATACAGGAGCATGGTCTATTACTGTAAACCTCCCTCCTCTGGAAGCAGCAGGGGGTGATGGGAGAAAAGAAATGCCATATGACAGGACAGATAGGATTAAAGGGGTCATTAAAGAGCGCCGATATGTGGAAAACAGATTTAAGCAAATGGTAGTTAAAGAGGTGCATCACTCAAATGTTGCAGAACAATGTCATGTTAATTTGACTCACTCTTTTTGTAGTGAAAGTAATAAGTAGTCGTTGAATAAGTGCATATAAATGTTCCTCTCCGTCTCCTTCAGAGAGAAATCCATCAGCTCTGTAACCTGTCCCTCCCGCACCATTCTCCGAGACTGACTGATGAGGGGAAGAGTCTGAAAAGTAAGATTTAGTCAATTAAATCAACATCCCTTAGCCTTTACATGCTGTTGAGGTCAAATTTAATCAGATTTAACGTTAATTCTAATTAAAAAAATTTTGTGGCCTAAAATTTGTTGACCTCTCCTTGAATCAAAAATGACAATCTAAAAAAAAAAAAAATTGCAACTTATGTACAGGTGCTGAAACAGTTGAGCAGAGAGGCAAATTTAACTATCTGTTTAAATGCTTTTGATGGTTGTAAATATTAGATGTTCCAGAATGTTCTTGATATTTTCACATCTGTTATGTTTTAATATAGAATAGAAAAAATAGCATAAAACAAAATAGGACGCAATATTGTATGATAAAATAATGTTGTCCCAAAAAGCTGGTAGCTGGTGTAAAACAAACAAATACACTCAACTTGATGAAACATTAAGGATTATCACCTATTGATAAAAGATACAAGCTCCAAATAGACCTGTGGTTCAATATATAATGTAGATCAGGGGTGGGCAATTAATTTTCTCATGGGTCCACATGAGAAACTTCGACAGTTAAGGGCCAGACTAATACACTGGCAACTTGGCTAAATAAATGAATAAATAAATAAATAAATAAATATTTATAAAAACAGTAAATGAAACAATACAATGATACGTTGAAAATGTGGAGCACAGAATAGAAGTCCATGTCTTGATAAAAACTCATCATTCTGAATCAATCTTTCTTTCTTTGGCATTAGCTGACATCTTCATGGGCTGAAACTGACCAACAAACTGATCAGTGCATAAGCCTTTTGCCGAGTATGGAAAAAACATTAATTTAGCAGATCCTTCAAAATAAAAGCAGTACCGTTGTATTGGTTGCATCTATTACAATGATATATATTTGCTTTGACTTTTAATTTGACAGTGACCTAATGGGGGCCAGTCAGGGTCAACCATCGGGCCGAATGTGGCTTGCTGGCCATACAATGCCCAGGTCTGATGTAGATGCTTCAAAATTAACTAGATTATACTGTGAAAGTGTAGAAAAGTAAAATGTATGTCAGGGTTAAAACATAAATGTAATCATAAAGGCAGCATGTTAATAATGTAAAGTTTATAAGATATTAATTACCACACTTAATCTTAATAACTGCAGTTGAGGTCAGTGCAACAAACTGTTATTAATCTCCTTGAATTAATTCATTACACTGGTTATGCAAAAAAAAAGTTTGTGATAAATTATGATTATGCAAAATATACTGTAACTTCAGGGATTTCAGAGAGATGTTACACAACACCCAGATTCATTTACTTACCCTGCATTCAAAGTCCACCTTCGCACTCAATGAAACCAGTGATTCAATGCTTTTCATTTGAGTGATGCTGTCATTACTCTCTTGAATAAGCTACAGGAAAGAAAACAGCCACGTGTCACCAAAAGCAATCCAAACGGCATGCTATTTCACAGTAACATTAAACTTCTGTCTACAGTAATGTACATTAAAAAGGGGATGGTACCTTTTCTAGGAGTTTCAAAGCTTTAATGGCCTGTGTTGCCTCAGCTGTGCCTGGAGTTGTCCTTTTCACAATGTTCTGGAAAAAAAAGTGTGCTGTGATGAAATTCGGTTCAAAAAAGGAATGGGGTTGGACAGCCATTGCATCAAAAAGGCTGAAAACACACCTGCACCAGTAGTTTAATACGTGTGATCCGTTGAAAAGGGAGGACAAGAAAAGACCGAAGGGGGAGTCGCTGGCAGACAGGACTCCTTTCCAGTTTCTCCACGGTCCGCTTGAACCCTTGATTCTCATTCCTGAAACATGAACACATAACAAGTGAGGTTTTAATGAAAAGGAAACATTATGGATTGGCTTAAACTAGAACAGAAAATGGCATTTTCAAAAACAGGACAGAACATGGAGCTGGGTGATAACCTTGTATACAGGACATTTAAACAGTTAAAGAGCTTACATGAGTCTCTGGTAGGTGGCGTCCTGGTATGACTGGTTGGTGAGGTAGGGCACATAAACCATTTTAAAGCGCTGACAGTGTCGAGCAATGACATCGCACACGGTAAAGGACAGGATGTCAGATTCGACTTGCTCCTCCAGCTTTGACAGAAAGCTGAAACAAAAGTCCCAAAGAGCTGGTTAAGATCTGTCACATTCCTGTGAAGTTGTCTTTGCACAACACAAACATGATTGACACTCTCTTTAAGAAGGTATTATGAGCTGAACAACGACATTTCAAACATTAAAGAAATAAATCATTTTTGATAAAAGAAAGATTAATAAATATAATGTGTCACCTGTGGCTGATGGCCCGGACGTCAGCTAAGCGGGAAAACAACCAGTTCCTATCTTGAGTGGTCAACAGCGCCCCCAGTTGTTTGGACTTAACAAAATGTTCAACAACAATGTCCAGACTCCTGCAGTAGGACGCCTCTGAAGTCACTACCTCAAATCGAACCTGAAAAAAAAAAAAAAAAAAATGAGTGGAGTATAGGATAC
>JAPTMW010189207.1:0-16612 GCA_029822955.1 Ostorhinchus angustatus
GAGTGATATACTGGCATCACCCCATGTATAGACATGATGACATCAGCTGGATCGATGCCAAAATAAGCTAAAATATGTGTGAGGGGCGGGGCTTGTTGTGCCGTTCACCACATGTATTTCAATTGAAAAAGTACACTTTACATTAGGGACAGTCCACAATGGCTGAGATTCTATTTCAGGAAGGTACCAGGATGATAGTGAAACCAGTTAACAGCCGTGCTGTATGACATTGTAAAATACAAATGGTGGTACAGTCTTTAAGCAGAGCTCTGAAGTTTAACCTTGAATGCTGCTTAAGTGAAAACTGTCTACTGGGACAGTTTTAAGAAAGTTCACGTTTCACATTTGAGGGCAATCTAGTGAGTAACTGAGCTGCTTAGAAAACTTTCCCTTTGGGATATCAACCACACTCATATATTTCTTATCCTGGATTATAATGTCATGACAGCAGTGTCTTTATGGAGGAGGAACCCTGTGTTTGGCCCTTGGCGCTGCGTGCAGGCACACTCGTTTCTCAAAGTGATGGCAGGTAATTTCCAGGCGCTGCACCTCAGTTCCTGCATTACAATAACCTGTTTCTTTGCTCATTAACCAAGACATTATGATAGATCTCTTTGTGGTAGCAAATTCACAGCTTGTTTGGACCAAGAATAAACAGGAAACCCATGTGATACAAAAAAATTCTCAGATAATTTCATTTCTTTTCCTTGGTTTGTGTCTGTGAACTTTAGATCAAAAAGAAATAAATTACCATCAATACACTCAGACGGATAATAATTTCTTCATCTGGTTGAACAGCTGCTGCACTTTTATTAAACAGCTTTGTAAGTAAATGAGTCTTCAACAAAATGTAACCCATAAAGATCCAAACATCCACCATTGACCAAAACCATCGACTGATGTAAATGTTTAATACCTGTTGATCCACTAATGTGTAAAATGCAGTTTGTCATCTTTTCATGGTCACGTTCAGAGGCTCCATAGTGAACATGGAAATACCGTCATCTTCTACAACATTGATGGAATTGGATCAATGACAGCGGATGGAGACACTCGGATATTGACATCTTTGCTGGAAAAGTTATTTTTTCTTCAGTTTTCTCTGTTTTGGTATAATAACCTTTAAATTTACGCTGTTTTAATGAACATCTACATGATCAGAGAATAACATCTAGGAAAATACCTGATTTTCACTGAAAAAAATAATAAATAAATAAAATGCAAAATAAAGAAGATAATATTGCAATAAATAGTGATAAATAACCTAATAATGGTTAAACATAGGGAAAAATTAATTTGGGAAATGATACAAAAGTAGCACTGGGTCTTTAGGGATTAAAGAGAATGAGCATGAAGACAGGAAACATACAAATGCATACTGAAACATCTTACTATATAAAATACATTATTAGTTGAATCATTGAATTTTAGTTTTAACAGAAACCAACGCTGACTATATTTGCTGTTTTAATGTATTTAGTCTGTTCAAATATATTCACAGCATACCACTAAATTACGCACTAAATTAGACTATAACACAAAATCTAGCAAATAACAAATTAACAACAGGAAACAGAAATATGAGATGAGTATTGGTATGCAACCGGAGAAAAACAAAACAAAAATGTTCAGGAACCAAACCATATTCACTTATTTACTGAGAAAATCCCCAAAGGAGGTTTATATCATAAGCAAAAAAAAAAAAGATAATCAAGGCTTGCAGTCAGAACTGTGTGTGTCACTGGTTAATACAGCGATCCTATTATTTCTCTTTGTGAAACAGTGCATAAGACACGCAATCATCCATCAAAAAGATATTTCAAGGTTTCCAAGATGAAAAGGTGAGCTCAGCAGCATTAAACATACAATATTAAACACCTACACACATACAGTCAATCTTTTTTGCATGTAGAGACACACACTTACACTCTGAGAATGATGAATGTTCATACATCAAACACCTCGACTGTGGTGCTTTGTGTTTTCTACTCTTAGCCTCAAAACATCGGCTGACCAAACCATGCACAAACACATAAATGTACCAGCGCAGACACTGGTAAAGACAGACACATGAGGACAGGATGCTCTGGAGGGCTGCCACAGAGCCCTATTGGATTCTTGAAATGCATCTTTCATGTACTCATCTAATTATAGAACATATGGGGGTGGCGGATACTGAAGAACAGACTGAGCCTGCAGTTTCCAGTTGTATGGAATGTTACAATACATTTATATAAACTTTTTCTATGTTACAGCTTTTGAGCTAAACCAGGCAGCAAAAACACTGAGGATATGCAGCCCCCCTGAGGAGATAAGGGAGGGGGAGGGGGGGTTGTTCATATATTCACATAGTAATTAATGAAATAATAAATAAACACTGGAAGAAAAAAGAATAAAATGTTATATAAAAAAAAAAGTCAGTAAATATATTCAAATTGCGTACTGTGATTCACCTCAACACATTTATTTATTTATGATTCATACATGCGCATAGACTAAGTGAGAACAGCCATTCCATGTATATATTGTATGTATAGTTTTTCTAGTAAATGCTTATTTGTGAACAGCTTTTGCAGAATTAAGCAGCAAAGTAGTGCAATGCTCAGTAAAATGAATAACACGATGCACAGAATAGACGTTTAAAACATGTCACGCAAAATGAGATAAGTACAGGTTTGTCGCGGAGAAAAACCCATTTTTGTGGCTCTTTTTGTTTGTACCAAATTTCAGATGATTTGCACTCTCCAACTTCTCTGCCATTT
This sequence comes from Ostorhinchus angustatus, assembly GCA_029822955.1. NCBI lineage: Eukaryota > Metazoa > Chordata > Actinopteri > Kurtiformes > Apogonidae > Ostorhinchus > Ostorhinchus angustatus. The sequence goes on from JAPTMW010189207.1 coordinate 2,763, forward strand.
ATTTGCACATTTGTGATCTCATTTGCACACAAATTACTTACTTTTGGTGCAAAAATGTGAAGGCTTAAATATATAGACGTTGCCCAGATTTAAGTGTAGACCCCAGACCAGATAGATATAAGTGTGAGAATATCGTTGAATTTAGATATATGTAGCACAGCAAAGTCAAATACCAGAGAATTCCCAATCACATTAAAACACTTCAGATGAACTTTAATGGTTCTAAACATCTTTTTGAAATAGCTTTAAAATTTAACTGTTTATTGTTCAAGGAATGTGGTTAAAATAACTTTCTTATTGAAAAATGTCCTGTCACCCATTAAATTGGAATAAAATATTTGTAAATTTTCTCATTAAAAATTGTGACAGTGTGATTTATTTTTGATAAATAAATTGTAACTGATTGTAATCATAGGTGATTAGTCCAGCTTTATGGGTAACAGACTTAGTTTACTTAGGATTTAGTGTCAGAAAACCATCAGTTAATATGTCTAATATTTAGCATTTGAGGAAAGAAATGAGTAGAATATGATCAAACCCATATGGAAACAATGCGACAGAGCAGCACCAACACAACAAATTCAGCAAACCACCTGAAGGCCAGCCGTGATACTGTGATCAGTCATGTTTGATGTTTCAATGACACAGCAAATACGCGTTTTAAGGTCTGTTGTCCTGCTGGTTTACAGCCAAGTTCATTTCTCCAGAGCCGCCAGGCAGGAGGAACCAGACGGATGAGTTACAGTTTATGGGAAGGAACTTAATAGGGATGTGATCGAATAATCGATTAGTCAATTGGTCAGAACAGCTCGTTTTTATTCAGAGCTTCGATGTGGAACTAATGTTTCAGGCACTGTTTCTGCCAAAGTGTTGCATGTGTTCAGTTAAGTCTGCTTTAATATTAAATGATATACTTGTAGTTCACCCACTACTTCTTCATCAGTGTAGTTTTCATTATTTTTGGTTTGGATGGAGGGCACAAGTCAGTGATGTCACGATTATTCGATTTAAATTGGCTTTATTTTTTGGGATGTTTTTTCCCTGCTATTGCTTCCTAAAATGGAGTCATGGTCATTACAGTTTAGATGTTTTTACAAGAATTTAAGCCCTGTAATGAATGATGGTGTATCCCACCTTCACCTGTTGGTAGCTGGGATAGGATCCAACGACCCCACAACCCCATAACCTTCCCCAGGGTTAAACTGTTTGGGCGATGAATGAATGAATGAATGAATGAATGAATGAATGAATGACAAAAATTTGCAAAAAAAAAAAAAATCTCTCCATTTTACTAGTGATCTCTGCCTGGATTTATGTCGTCACTTATTCTAAGTTATATATTTTAGATCAAATGACATTACTTTGTAGGAACTGGTTTTCACTCTTCCATTAAAGAGGTTATTTGTATGTTCTTGTCAAAGAGCCCAATTATATTGGCCACAATTCCATGTCTGACCACAGTAAAAGAGGAAAACAAGGGGTGAACATTTTTTTATTGACACTGAAGGCAAAAATATTATTGTGCCTAATATACAGTACAATTACATTTAGTTAGTTTCCATGATTAGTTAATTATAGAATTCATATTTAAAAGCCTGATGTGAACAAAAAAAGGGTTTTATTTTTTACAGTACCAAAAGTCAACATGCTGTCAATACTGCCAGCATCCTTGTACTCACTAAAATGAAACATCCCATCACTTTGCCACACATTAGCCTTGTTAGAGTTACCTTTTAATGCTCTCAATACTGTCATTTCGTTCCTAATGGTACTGAAAATGGTAACACATACTAATATAGTTTCAAGTTACTGTATCGAGCAGCATCGAGTCAACTCTGCACTAAAGTCAAATGTTGCACTTAAATCCCCACGAAGCCCTTGATTTTTCCAGAGTCTTAGTCGCAGACAGTAAAGGTATCTGTCAGTAACTCGATAAAAACGTCACTGCATCAATGACAACTGAATCACCTCCATCCCCCGCTGCCTCTTCCTATCAGAATCATCTTCTATCCCTCCTGCCCTCTATTACTGTACTTTTTATACTATCTTTAAGCACAGTTATTTAGTATCCCAGACAGACATGCAATCTATTTTCTACTTCCACATGTAAGATCCTTTATGTGTTTGTAGATAGCAACCCTTCGTTAGATTCTTTCGTGCAAATAGAGGTGCACATTTCTTTTTCACGAAACAATAGCGGCCGTGAAATACTGAAAAACAGAACTGCTCTTGAGTAAAAACTTAACCTGCTCTATTAAATACAAGTATCCTCGGTCCATTACTGAGCCTCTCATGAGTGTCGGGTAAAGTGAAATGTGACAGAATGCAAAGGTAGTGTAAGGCTCAAGAAGTCAGACCAACTGCCACTTGTGCAAATAATGAGGTCTCTTTGGTGTTTCCTTTTCATTATACGGTCGGTTCCAGAATAATGCTGGTCATAGACTAGACAGGGATAATGGGTCTCTTGATACAGCAGGTAAAATGCACAGTGGTATGATTAAATGTGTGGCCTCCAAGGTAAATGACTCAACAATGACAAAATCACTTTTACATATCTGCTCAAATTCACTCAACTATGAATCTGTAACTGAGCCAGACCACTAACACTTAACTCATGTACAGATAATAATGTCAAAATGTATTATACTCTTGATCCACTGGTTCATTATCCAGATGGGGAAAAAAATGAACACTTACCAAAGGTGAAATTTCTATCCTTCCTTTGTTACTGCTCATAATAGAGAAAGAGAAATAGATGAAAAGAAATGACTCTATTAAAAGATACAATGACTCTGTGAATAGGATTGGATAGTTTCACGATGACCATCCAGTACCAAAGAGCTGTTGCATCTATTTTTAACTGATTGTGCAAAGCTGAAAATGTCAAAGTTGTTATTTAATGGTGGGATGAACTCTGAATGATGACACCAAGTCTAGATGAGAATAGATGTTACCTGTATCTTAAACTTAAAAAAAAAAAAAAAAAAAAGCATCAAATTCATACAAGATCCAGATATTCCATGTGAATTTACTAAAACAGGAATTCGTTAATTATCTAACATAATGCCTGTCTCTGGCACATAGCATTATCGAATGGGAAGCAACAAAAGCTTGGCTGAAATTCATCCTCGCTTTTTACTCAAGAGTTACATTCAGAGGGAGTTAATTAGAGCAGAGTTGTTATTTGGTGATTGCTGTTATTATTGTGAAACTGATGTGCTATATTAAATAATTACTGTTTCTCCTGAATAACTAATGTATGATGAGTCAGTACTTCATGATACGAATCATGCATTTATATATTTTTTTAATATTACAATAACTTTGCATTATTGTTTTAATCAACCTCTACTTCCTGCATGATAAGCTTGAATATTTAACCCAATGGGAACTTGTATTTGGGTGCTTCTATGAAATTGGTACTTAAAAACAGGACATGGGAGCTAAAAATTCAAATAAGATGTAGACTAATGTTATGAAGCAAGTTTGGAAGCACTTTGGGTCTATTTTAAAAATAAATATTTACTGAGATAAAAGAGGGATTATTTTTCAGATAAAACACATTTTTATGTTATTTACAGAACATACAAAAATCTGCATGTAACACGGTAAAAAAGACACAAAAATTACGTGCAGCTATTTTTTCAAATAGCTTTTTATTCTCTCACAGGTACATTTTGGGAATTGAACTAATTATGCAAGGGAGAGCGTTTCACAAAAATGACTGCTGTTGCAAAATCACTCGTGATTTATATGTGCTTAAATGGGCAAGTTCTGTATGTAACACGAATGGACACGATGGGTTACACATGAAACCTGGAATGAGACTGCCGATTCATAAAAAACCTGCATATCTGGATTAGAAAAACACATAGCATGTCAAATGTAACACAGTCCATTATTTATAGCAGTATATAAGACCATTTCAAGCCATGTTTTCCAGATCAAATGCTCTGACACCTAGGTAGTTTTTCATGTCCCAATTTTGGTCCTATTTTTGACCTCAATATTTTATTAAAAATTCATTAATTTTGGGATTGCTCAAAGCAAGAGTATAATTTTGTTGCACTTATCTGAGGTCATCATTAGGTACATCCTGGGGGGAAATATGTCTAAATTTCTCTTTTATTATTGGGTCTAAAAAAGTCGGCAAAGTGCCAGACACCAAAATAAACCTAGTTTCATAGAAGTACCCATTTATTATGATTATGCGCATCTTAATGCATTTACCTTTTAGATGTCAAACATGCATGTTTAAATTAACATAGAACTTCCTTTAGCACCAGCCATTTCAATTCAGGTCAGAGCTTTGGCTCTTTATGCTGCAAAATCTGACTTGGCAAAATGTAATGCCTCCTTGACCTGCAGTTCAATATTTAGCAGGTGATTAACTTCAAGTCATTAACTTGCATTACATTCGTGACCACAATCAATAGCTCTTTATATTACAATTACATAAAGAAAGTACTTCTTAAAAGATGAATATCTTTTATGTGTGTAATTAAATAATGACCTCTGTGAAATTGCTATTACACTTCCAAACATGAGTCTTTTATAATCCTACAACACGTACTAAGGATTTATCACTCTTATTGCAGAACATAATTAATAAGTAAAGGAGACTATAACATATTACGTGGATGCCTAGACAATAGAGGTGACTTCTCTGACAAAGCTGCACAGTGGTGAAGTCTAACACAATCAACAGATTTTCATTGCTGATTACAATCACAAAGGACAGGACCTCTTCCTCTGTCTGTTCTTGTAAAGGTACAGTGTTACATCTTGATGAAAAGAACAGGAGTGAACAGCCTCTCTTCTCTCTGTGTTGAGTAGCAGTTGCAGCCACTAACCCACTCAAAAGGACTCAGTATGTACTGTGGGTGAAAATGGTGGGGTGGTCTGCCTGTACTCCAAAGTGGACCCAAGTGCTATCTTGGGGCAAAACAAAAAGATGAACGGAGGGTGGAATTTTCTCAGTCCAGTTGTGTTCCCTATCTGTCTCATTTGACATCCTGTGCAGAGGAGCTAGAGATCTGCATACATTTGTGTCAAAGCAGGTTAGGATATTCCCAGGATTCACAGAGCCCTGAGGACAATGTGGATCTTAAAGTACTCGAGAAAAATAAGGCTTTCCTTTCTGTATCTTCATGCAAGACTAGCACTGTGAGCTATATTTACCGATAAGTGCACAATAGAGAATAGTGCAATTATATCGACGATGAAGGCTTTAGACAGGTATGAATATAAGTGCATGCAATCAGAATGATAATCCCAACTACAGCATAAAAATCAGCATCTTACTTCAAGTTACATAACTGCAACTGCATTGCCACTGAGGCTAAAACAAAGAAATAACAGAAAATAATAACAGAAAGACTCAACTTTCATGTATCATATTTGACACATCTGAATAGGTTCAATTATCGACCCAGAAAATCTAAAGCCTGTGTGTAACGCTATTAAACGCAGGGACGTGTGTGAGTGTGATTCCACTGTTCAGCTTCAGTATTTGTTGCAAAGCTATGGGGGATTACATTATTACAAGACACTAAAAAGCGCTGTTCGTGTCGTACATAAAAAGAGTCTGGACGGAGCAAAGAAGGAGAGAGGCAAGTAGAACCAGAAACAGAGATGAGACAGTAGGAAGTACAAAACATCATCTCTTTCATACAGTTACATTTGGGGATGAATGGGAATTGACAAGAATTTAACGATTCTGATTCCATTTTGCTTATCGATTCTTTTATCGATTCTCATTGGGTGAGGGCATAAAAGAGTGCAAAAGTTTGTTTGCATTAACTGTCTTTTATAGTATTTCCATTTCTTCACAGAAAATATAACATATACAGTATGCACGAATAATAATAACAGATGATGCCTGGCCAGTTCGGAGGGGGGGGGTTTACACCATACTGCCATGCAAAGTGAAAGTGAAACTTAAGACGCTTTAGAAATTCCTCTATGTCTCCTGTTGTTGTGCACCTCATGTTCCCTTTCTTTACCTTTGGAAAGTTTTATTTGAGGGGGCAGGATGTTGTTTTAACCCCCCCCCCCGAACCAGGCCCAGATGACGCCCTGGTGTTTGCTCTGCCGCTAGATTCCCAAGCGTTGCTAAGTAACATATCAAACACGTGACATTCCTGCAGATGAATTGCATTGTGTGGACAAATGTTTGAGCATATTGGAGGGATTTCCCCCTTTTGAAGAAGTGAAAGCTTTGCAAGTGTTACAAGTGGCCCTGGTGTCACCTTTTTGCGTGAAATATAGCCATACTTTGGAGCGTTTATGCCTTGACGCCATGTTGGCTACGATCTAAACCAAAACAAAGCAGCGTACATGTGATGTCATCATGCATACGCAACGAAGGTGGAATCGATACGCAGAATTGTTAAGCAGCCAGGCAAACGATTCCAAGGAATTGAGCTACTGGGAACCAATTCTCAAAAAGAACTGGTTCTCGATTCCCATTCCCAGTTATGTTCTTTGGATGACAGTATTTACAGTAAGACTCACTGGAAAAGAGCAATGTATAAATGCATAATAAATATGTGAACATCTGATAATCCTGTGTTTCTTGCTTTCTATAAATGTCGCCCTATGCCTTCTATGTGATTCCGACCTCCATATTCAAGTAATACTAACCCAGTTACCATGATGCCTGGCAGATGTATAAAGACCCCCCCTCTGGTGGCACCAGATGTCCAGATCAAACTGTGAAGCTTGGCCCACTTTGGTTTGTGGTAATATTGTGGTTAACTGGGAAACAATGGTTTATATTATTAAGAGCTCAGCTGAGGAGAAACCTTTTGCACGGTAAATGCCAAATCCCTTGGTGAACATCATTAAATTGTAATCTGTGAGCATGTGTCTACAGATATACACACTGCAAAAACACTCATATTAGAGTGAGACCAAATATTAAATAAAATATAACTGTCCAATAAAAAATCCATTCATGGGTACTTATGACTAGAATAAAAACATACACACCAAAAGACTATAATGGACCTAATTGGAAAGATGACAAAATGTAAGCAAATTCTTATTACAAGCAACAAAAACACAGTTATTTAATACCAGCTTAAGACTCTTGAACTGACAAGTTGTGCTACTTAAAATGAGGAAAATAATCTTGTTCTCCTGCTGGGATATTATGTAAACCATTACTGTCACTGGTTAATTCTAGCTCTTATTAAGACAGTGAGATGTCTTTTCTTAAAATGAGAATACATTTCAAATGAAAAACATGCATAATAAGATAATTTTTCCTTTATTTCATTATAAATTTTAATGAAACTTTCAAAAACAAGGCTTTACTTAAATGAAATTCAATTTTTCAGTGTACCTTCTTTGTGTTGTCACACAACCCGGTGCAAGATGATCCTTTTATTGGAAAACATAGCAGACCGGCTCAGGTTGTGTTTTTTTTCCTTTATTAACAAGATTTGCTGTCACGATGCATCATAGACACCTGAATATATATTACTTTTGACTGATGTTTTGATCAACTTCAGTCAATCTGATTGCATTCCTATATCAGTAAAGCCCTGTGTCTCATCTACTTAAAAAGAAAAAAAAAGAAAATGGCTTTTTTTACCCAACATATGTGCCATAAATTCTGTCAGGTGTGAATGAAAGGTGCTAAATGCGTTAATACCACATCCATGTTAAACAAGACACTTAGCTGAGGGCCAGCATATGACGAACAGTGTGACAAATTACATTCACAGGTTGGATGACAAGCACATGCTCACTTTCAGAACACAGAAGACATTACTTTGCCAAGAATTCAGTTCGGGTTAATACTAGAGAAATGGCTCTCATGTGTACTGCATCTGATCTGACAACTACACAACACAGCCGGTCTCCATAAATAATGAAGAGGAAAGATCTTCCAGTGAGAGCAAAAGACAGAGGCGGTGGAAAACAGAGGCGATTAAACTGGATCAGGGGAGGAAAGGAGTGAGTGAAGGTTGTGAAAGATGAATGGCACAATGAAAAAGAAATAAGGGGTATAAATTGAAGATAGGAAACCTGCAGACATTTAGGAAGCTGTATGCATTCAACTGAGAGGTTATGACACAAAGGAAGAGTCAATAAAGAGTGCAATTTGTGGAGGAAGGAAAATGCAGACAGGTATCCAGGCACGGAGGCAGCATCCTTTTGGAACGCAGGCATAGATAGAATGACTCAATAAGATCAATGCATTTCCCATGAATTTCTCGCCGCTGAATTCGGCGTGGTGACAAAGTGAGCTGAGAGTGTCAAGTGTTACTGACATCACAGACAGACAAGCTGGTCGCCCGGCTGCCAGCTCAACCTGTCAACCAACCAAAAGCCAGTCCATGCCAGTCTGAGATCACGCTGACATGCCTCACAAACAGAACGCAGTAAGAGGCTGAGCGCAAAAAAAAAAAAAAAAAAAACAGCACGGCACATCCGTCAGGAACGTGTTGATCCACTGCCTACATTTGTTCAGTCAGCAAATTCACAACAAAACAAAGCAACCCAAAAAATAGAGATATAGAAAAAAATGCTGACTTAGCGTCTCAATGTGCCATAGTGCTGTACGTAGATATTTAAGATTCAGGGCTTCAAACGATAAAAGCATCACTGTCTGACACTGTTGGTAATACTCTGTTTATTTAATGCCTCATTCATAATGCATAGCAAACACAACATACATGTACCGTACACTCCTGATTTCTCCAGACTCAATACATGTAAATAATGCAATAGCCACAACCAAACAGTAATCGAATTATAATATATACTTGTACTAGTACATCTCATGTTAATACCAGTGTCATAGTTCATCAAACGACAGAATGAGTGAGCAACAAAAGTAAATTAATCAGAGAATGACAACCTCGAAGCCTGAGCAGAATTCATCAGACTGGACTGATGCCAAACCACTAAGCTCCATATTATAATTCAAGTGGTGTGAGAGGAATCTAGATATCTACAACTCATTTTGACTCTGCTTTCAGACTTTAGAAAATCTACCCTGATATTTTGGCTTCATCTTTCCACAGTATCATGAATCAGTGTTGTGTTGTCCATCTTTAAACACTGTCTATGCTTCGGACAGAGAGGAAAGAGCTGCAAGAGGAGGGTCTGTGTTCTCAAATTCTGCACTTTTTGCCATATTTTTTTACTGATGCATTCAGAATTTATCAGTTAATCTTTAATAGAAATTATATTTGAAAAACTTTTTTGGAAATAAGATTGTGTTTCAGTGTAATCTGCCTGATTTTGTACATACATATCCTTAATGGCTTTTGCTTACTTGTTACATGTTCTGGAGGAGGAGTTCTTGCAAAACAGAACTATGCAGGCTGCAATAGTATGATAAATGGAGCTTCAAACTGTTTGTTTTCCTTAAGATGTGCTCTTTCTGATACAAAGTCAGGGACTCATATGTGCTGGCATCAGTTTGGATACCTCTGTATCCACCACAGACCTAAAAATGATTTCTTCTCAAATATTTATCAAATTTAAGCATTTTAGCTGAATATTTTCTTATGACAGAGAGTGCACAACATGTTTACCAAAACTGTACCCATTTGTGTATTATGTGTCGGTGAGTGACTGAATGAATGTTTTATACTATGTAAATGCACTGCAGTAATTATGGACTATTTAATTGTATTTTTTTTTTTTTTTGGTTTTTTATTATATATTGTAACGTACTGTAGTGCTGCAGAAAAGCCCAACCAGGGACAGGAGTTGAAAATTAGCACTAGCTATAAACTCTATATGCAACACATCAGCTGCAAGCCTGTAACTATGTTTGACTGCATTGTCCCTGTCAAATACATAAATAAATAAATAAATAAATAAATAAATAAATAAATAAATAAATACATACATACATACATATCCAATCTGCTGGATCTTTTTCGCTACACAAAGAAGCCTGTCTCCATGCCAGCTTGTACCATCCCTACACACCATGAGGATCGTGCTCATCAAAGATATGATTCTGTACCACCTCCATATTGGCAAACAAATGAACAAGCAGAACCACAAGAGTGCATGCCCTTTAAACCAATACTTTTGTTTAAAAAATGCAAAAAGTAAAAAATGCATGAGATGAAAGTGACAGAAAGACACAAAAGAAAAATTGAAAGTGAAATGGATTAAACCGATTCCGTCTATCTGATCTGTACAGGCCTGGCAGGCATTATTCTGATGCTGGCACTAATAAACAAGTCTCATCTCAGAAATACAACATATTGAGGGAGGTTTTTGTTGCCACAGTCTGAAAAGCAGAGCCTCAATACTCAGGTGTTACAGAGCAGTACCCAGCAGCATAAACAGACCTCATATTTGCATAGAGAAAAACGTGATTGCACCATCTTTCCACCTCCAATGTGATGTGAAATGTGCAATGAATTCAGCCTCTCCTACAAAGCACAATTTACTAGAAATATACAATCTTCAATTATTGCAGCTTAAATTCCACAAGGAACCAAAGACATTCTAAGGCATTTTTGTCCGTTTTTTCACACATTGAGCCGTTCCAAATTCAGAAACCAACCATCTGTGAAGAGGTAGCTAATTCATTACATTTACAGAGCACCAGGGTCTTCTTCGCTCCCATTCCCCCTGCGCTGGACATTTACATCAGCCAAATACTGCAAATGCTGGCTCTGACTGAGCTCTACACAGCACACTGACAGGTAATCAGTCAGAGTTACAAAGTTCTGCTAGAGTTCTGAAACTTAATTTAAGTACGAAAAGTAGCATAAGTGGCTGATAAATGGTGGAATCTAGCATCTTAAAGTGATTTGTAGTAAACATATCTTGCTTCTCAAGACGTTTTCTTTTTTTTTTTTCTGAAATGGAAAAGAGGTTTCCAGTACATCCACTCACACTATACAGACTATTTATCTAGAGGCTGTAGATGATATACTGCAGCTCTGTATAAAATTAAGACTGCACTCCAAAGTTCCAGACTATAAACCCCATTGAAAACCTTTGGAAACTGATCAAGAGGAAAGATGCACGATCACAACTCATTAAACTAAGCTGAGCTGCTTACATCACTGTGCCAGAAGTGGTATAAACTTCTGAATAGTAATGTGGAAGACTGATGGAGACCACGCCAAGGCATTTGAGAGCCACGACTGAAAATAAGGTTATTCAAATCAATAATGATTCGTGAGCTCTACCAAAAGCATTTGAATTACGCTATTTTTTTGCTTTAATTAAGGCTTGAAAATGCTATTCTACAGTTGTTCTTTTCTGCACAAAATATTTGGCAAAGTGGCCTCACAATTTCCCCAAAGTAACTTTTTTGTGCATTTGGTTAATTAATGTTTTAAAGGATAAAAAGCCTTAAAGCCTTTTCTGGTGTAATGCATTAATGAATCAATCAGTCACCATTCAGAAGCACAAAAAACATGGTCTTACTTTTAAAAATGATTCTCTCTCAGGAGTGCATTTTTTTATATGATAAAAACAAGAGAATACTATTCAGGAAGTCAACTATTTTAACCCATAAAGACCCAGTGCTACTTTTGTGGCAGTTCCCAAATGATTTTTTTCTCTACTTTTAACTTTTCTGAAGTAATTTATCACCATTTATTCTAATATGACACTCAGTATTTTTGCATTCTTAAGTAAAAATCTGGTATTTTCCTATATTTAATTTACAGATCATGACTGATGTCCAAAAAAGCACAAATAAAAGTCGAATGTTATTATATCAAAAACAGAGAAAATGGAGGGAAAAGTGGCTTTTTCAGTCAAATCTATCATTAACTGAACATAAAAACAAGTGTTTCCATTCACTGTCATTGATCCAACTCCATGGGTTTTACTGGTGAATCAATGTTGTAGAAGATGACGGTGTTTCCATGTTCACTACGGAGTCTCTGAACGTCCAAATGGGTCATATCTGATGATCATGGAAAGACAACAAACTGCATTTTACACCAATTATTGCCATGGATTATACGATTAGTGGATCAACAGTTATTTCACTTTTTATATTAGTAAATTATTTTGGTCACTAGTGGATGTTTGGGTCTTTATGGGTTAATTGACAGGTATTATAAAGAGTAATGAGGAAAACCAAAACCACTTCAATGAAGATGTCTTTGGGGTGAAATGAGAGCAGCTGCATTTAAAGAATACACAAATAAACCCAGACCTGGATCCACCACTGGGTAGAACATTGGTTCAGAGGTATTGACTCACATCTGATCATTCCTCCTCATCCTCCTCAGGCTATTCCCTTTGTGTTCACCTACTGTGGTCTTTCCTTACTTTATTTTTCTGTTCTTTCTTCAATAACCAGCCTTACTATCCCTCTCTCACTCTTCATTATAGCCCTCCTCTGTTTCTCTCTTTGCCATCATCCTTCTTCCCCACTCCTGGCCATTATGATGTTATTCTGAGCACGTTTAGCTCTCAGCCCTTGAAAGAGGAATTAAGGGAACAAGACTGCGGCTGGATAGACAGGGGTGTGGACCAGGGATAAGATCGTGGATGGGGTGAGTGGGGAGTGGAAGGGGGGAGTCCTAACTTATAGAATATCCTTCTAAGAAATGAAGCAATAAATCTTCTTACTTGTTTGCAATCTGGTGAAGATAGAAGCACCTTTTTTCCCCTCACACCTGTCTCGGATTTTATATCTCCGCTTCTCCCCTCTGTGTATCTCCTCATCTTTCTCCCTCTTGTTTTCCCATCTCCATCTCCTCCTCAAGTCTGACTAATAGCCCCATGTCATGTCACACTAGCAGCCAGCTCAGGTTCCCTACTATTGGATACTGGACACGACACATACACACACACACACATGTTGACACACAAAAACACCTATATATAGTGCTCCGTCAATATGTTCTATTGGAAACAATGGGTGAAAATCATATAAACAAAGCAGGTACTCTGGTTTATGGAAATTCTGTATGAAAATCTATTCTGCATGCAAATATGTGAACGTGCTGAAGTGATGGAAATACTTCACTGATCAACATCACATTTTAATACCTTCATCAACTCCTCTCATCTCTTTCTCAAAACCCTTGAATGAAACACAATACAACCGCTTTGCCTTTATACTGATGCAGCAACACAGACAAATATACAACACCCCGCACTGAAATGTGTAGCGTACAAGGTAAAATAGCAGGAAGACAGTTAAAACAGCATTGTGTGTACACGTGTGAGTGCCGCTGTGTGTGCGTGTGTGTGTGTGTGTGTGTGTGTGTGTGTATACCTACAGTCAGGCTTCGTCCCGCAGCTGAGAGAGGCAGCGCGAACATCCAGACACTGAACACGCTCCACTGTACTACTGCTGCTGCTGCTGCTGGCTTACTCTCCTATATGAGAGACACACACAGCAGCTCGCGCCATACCTTGTGCACACACACATACACACATACACACACGCACACACACAACAAAGGGCAGCCAGCTGTGGGATTCTTGCATACCCCACCTCCCAGATATGTAGATTTCTCTCTGCTCATCTCATTTCTGTCTCTCTCTCTCTCTCTCTCTCTTAGGTTGAGATGCTCACTAATCCTCTAGGATGGAACGCTATCACAAAGAGTTAACAGGGGCACAACCATTCAGTGTTCACATCCAGCTGCTGTCTCAAAGGTCTGCAGATGTTTAACCACTGAGGTGGCTGATTTTGCATTTAGCATCACTGTACGTGATCTTTAATGTGCGTAATATTTATCAAATGACGATAACATACAGTGATGCTTCAAAGTTCATAAACCATTAATCATTTTTTGTTTCCTCATAAATACGATTTGATGTGATGAGATTTTTGCACGAGACATAAAATGCACCTTGCACAGTTTTTGATGTGTGAATGTGAATAA
>JAPTMW010189291.1:0-10153 GCA_029822955.1 Ostorhinchus angustatus
TTTACAAAAACTGCTTCAGCTCGGACATACGAACACCGATTTGGCTCAAATTTGGAACAGTTGTCCATCTCACAGTCCTACACTCATTCATCTGAGAAAACTGAACAAAAGTCGCACTATAGCGCCCCCTACATACTCACCATTATAAAAATGCCTTCAGTTCGGACACACGAACACCGATTTGGCTCAAATTTGAATCTATTGTCTGTCTCCTGGGTCTACATCTAATCATCAACACAAATTGCAATATCTCACTAGAGTGCCCCCTACAGATGTATCTTTACAAAAACTGCTTCAGTTCAAACACACGAACACCGATTTGGCTCTAATTTGGAACAGTTGTCCATCTCACAGTCCTACACCCATTCATCTGAGAAAACTGAAGAAAAGTCACACTATGGCGCCCCCTACATATCTACCGTTAGAAAAATGGCTTCAGTTCGGACATACGAACATCGATTTGGCTCAAAATTGAGGCGTTTCTCAATCTCTCACACCTGCACTCATTCATCATTATACATTACAATTTCGTACTATAGTGCCCCCTACAAATTTACTTGTATGAAAACTGCTCCAGTTTGGACATATGAACACTGATTAGGCTCAAATTCCAATCTATCGTCAATCTCACAGACCTACACCCATTCATCTTAAAAGATTGAAAATAACTCACACTATAGCGCCCCCTACACATTTATACAACTGTGCATGTATCCCGCAGAATGTCGGATCCAGCCCACGACACAGCGTTCTCTCGCAGTCAGGTGGCGTCAGCGGTTGCATGGGGAGGTGGTAGCAAGGGGGGGTGAGGGCCGTGACACCGCTTGCGGTTTTAATTTTACATTATTCTTAGTGGAACCTGTTAATCACAACTGCAGTGGGGTTGTCTATTGATAAAAAATTATTTTATGACGTAAACTGAAACTCTGAAAGTCTGACTCACCAAATCAGTTGAACAAGATGTCATGCACAGCTGTCAGACCACCATGGCAAACATCTAAGCTTCTTTTTGCCCTGAGATTAATTAACATAGACAGAAAATTATAGACCACTATATCCTTTATTAGAGGGTCCACATAAAATTTATGAGATCTGAATGAGTCCTGGAATTTAAAAAAAAATACTGATTTAGTATTTTTATAGAGAAGTTCAGTGTAAGTAAATGGGAGCCTGGGCTACTTTGGGCCAAGTGGAGCCGCCCCAAGTGGCCATCAGAGGTATTACAAATTTAACATACATTTACATTGGCTTCATTATGGAGCTGTGTCCTTGCCCCTTGATTCAAATGTTATAAGAAAGACCGCCACTAGATCCTTGCTCCAATTTACTACACGTATTAAGTCATTAATTTTTGTTTTCCGAGGAGTTCTGTGAATCTCATTTGATGATTGGGCTGGTGGTTATTTCATAATTTATTATACAGCTAATGTGTGTTATTGATTGAGAAATTACTCTACCAAGAATGTTAAAGAATTTGCTCTGAATGTGAATGTTTCATGAAGTTTACCATTTTACCACGTCAACATTGATAGTGTTAAATTGATGAGTTTATTCCATCACCCCACATTCTTCACCAGCTCAACCCTCTTCATCAAAGCTGGTCAACTGTGCCCCCCAAAAGCTGAGATGGTGATGGTGGGGTTTTAAAGCAGCAGTCCAAAAACCAATGCATGACACCACAGTAACTATGTTTTGTTATTGCACACAGCCTAAACACAGTGGTCATCTGAAGACACATATTATACATCTATATCATTCAGTAATTTTAGGTCTTTTGCTAAGAAATGTCCACAACTAAAGGCTTCATCTACATTTGGTGCAAATGTATGTGCCTCATTTGGGTATTGTTTTGAGTGGTTTGAAGTAAAGCAAGTTACAGCTGTGGTTGTAGTAATTTCAGTAGAAATATTTTGTATATTATTTTGGCACAAAAGCCACAAACATAGCTAATGAATGTGTAGGTAGATCAGTAAAACTCAAATATCCAGTTCATATGATGCCAAATTTGTGTACAGATGATTAGTGGAAAGAATCTGGAGCTATTTTGATCTGATAAAGCTAATTTTATCTGCTGCTTGTAATGGCAACATGAAGGTGACTCTAACAAGCTGAGCTTGACCCTTCACTAGTAATAAAGAAAATTAGTAGGACATTATGTATAGCAAACATCAGCCCTTTAAGAGAAGAAATGAATAGACAATTGTTAAAATTATTGGAGCATTTAAAAAAGATTTAGGGCCCATTAACTGTGATAGTGACAATGCTTAAATCATTACATGTCCACTTCTTGAACAAATTCCCTGCCTGTATTAAACAAATTTGTAAGGTTGTGAATACACATGAGCAGAATTCCCTCCTCAGCAATAAGGCTTCTCCATGGATCATTGCCTGTTATTACAGTATTATTTGCTTATTGACAGAAGCTGTTTTCATAGGAAGCACACTTGCTTGCACACACATTTGAATCCATGTCTCTTAGGTTGGCTACCTACACCTACTTCATTTGGTCAGGTTAAAACGGAGAAGAGTTCATTTTCCCGGAAAGTCCAGACTTTTTTTAGGTGTGAATACGAACATGCAAACTCTGATTCGAATCAAACAAGTGGACCAAGACCACCTAGAAGAGGTGGTCTCACTTCCAAATGGACTCTGGGCTGGTTCACTTCTGGTGTGAACATAACCGTCCTCAAGCCGAAACAAACCAAGGAACCATGTGCCTTTTTGTGCTTGACAAGCCACTGTAGTCGCTGGAAGTAGCTGAGCCTCAAAGGTAATCAGAACTAGCAGAGGCATCCACAAGCCATGGACAGATATGGAGCAATGAGGAGATTGAATGTCTCATTGACATTTGGTCAGATGCCCATATTAGGAAACTGGCTCCAAATTAGCTGTTCTTGACAGTTAACATTGTTTTGCAGGCAGGTCCTGGCAAGTCCCTATTGTTTTTCATTCATTTTTATATTATTATACCGCCTCCACTTTGAACTGGATTTTGACCCCCTAAACAAGCTCAAAAACTCACCAAATTTGGCACATATGTCAGGTCTGGCGAAAAATTTAACAAAATGTAAAACTTAACTCCATCGGTGCCAAAATGTGCTCTCTAGCACCACCTATGTAAAAAAAAATATGGAAACGGCTTACTTACTGGCTCCATGTTCCTGCGATTACTGCTTATTAATTTTGGACTTTTTTCACACGTTATATATCAGTTTGTTCACAGGAGTCTGCAGAAGCCACACGTGAAATAATTTTTTAGATCGGACCTACAGTTATGGAATAATCTCAGTTTTGGTGAAGAGTACTCTTACTTTCAGTTTTAACTTTGAAACGTACACGTCTATGTTAAAACACCTACTTTCTGTCTGCCCGTGATGGGGCGGTGGTTAGAGCATGGGACTGTCACACAGAGGAGCAGTGGGTATGTGACAGTTTGCACACAGAGGAAAGAGTAAACGCAGTATGTTTTTTAAAAATAAAAGCCTTATTAAGAATAATAAATAATAACTTCTTTTCATTTTTACCAAACGCTCAGCTGTTTGTACAATGTTAGTTCATTAAAAATTATTCTTTCTCACAGACTCACACATGTATACAAAATAGGGTTTTTCAAAATAAAAGCCTTAAATGTGGTATATCATGAGTATTATGCTCGACTGTTCGTATAATTTCAATTCATTCAAACTGATTCTGTCTCACACACATGCGCATAACACAGTAGGATGTTTCAAAATTAAAGCCTCATTAAAAAGTGATGGTGGTTTCAGCAGAAGGACGCTGGTGTTCTGTAGGAATGCAAAGACGACGGACCCAAAAGGGTGGGGACGGGTGTCGAGACTGAGGTGTGACTTGAGCTGAGGTGCTGATGGTCATGGGAGGCGGAACACATGGGAGGCGGAATACACAGGGCGAGGTCCTGCCCAATCGTAAATTTGTGTCTGTAAAAATAGAATACATATTTTGAAAACGATAACTGCACATATGACCTTCATGTTTATTTTCAACACCTGCTGTCTCTGATTCACCCTGCCCTCGACTTTTCAGTGCACTTTGTTACATGTGTGCTTCTGTTTACAATTTTGGTCCACTAGCAAAAAGTGTAATGAGAATGTGATCCAACCCAAATGAAAAAAATAAAGTCCGCATTTGATCCGAAACAAATAAGTGGACCAAAGGACTTTTGAGGTGTGAATACACCCTCACAGAAATGAATAATCAATACAATACAGTGGTATTCTATATAACATTGGAGGAGCTTGTACTTTTTACTGCAATATACTATTTGTCTGACAGCTTTAGTTACTCATCAGGTAATCAGTTTTACACACCGAGTAAAATAGATAACCTTTTTGGCTGGTTGATAATCATTAAAAAAAAGGGTTGTGTTTACAGGCTTTGAGGAGGAATCTGATCCCAATGTATTCGACCTAAGCATCATGTATAGTGATCAGTACAAAGAATTCATCATCACAGTTTATTAATGAATATTTGGTGAGTCGTTTTATAATGCTGTGATGTAGTAAACTGAATTGACAGATATATCTGCAGAAGTACAATCTATTTTTAGGGTCCTTTTAGACACTTTATTTTTTTTTTACCTCACTTAATATTTACTAATTCTTTTGAAATAAATTTCAGAACCATTGTACTTAAAACTTATACCTTAGTTGAATTTTTATGAATAAAATGTCTGTATGACTGGGTTTATTTATCTGGTTCATCTAGATCTGCATAGGTATATTACATGAAACATGACATCCTTTTTCTCATACACCTGAATCTACTATAGATTTTAATTTGACCCCATCAATCCATGTCAGAGGAGCGGTTAGCTGTTTGAGAAGTGTTTGCTTCAAGTTCAGTGAGAAAGTCTATTGGCCAACCTACTGTAGACATGTACAGTAAAATTACAGGTCAACATTTCCCATTGATCCCGGGCAGGATTTCCTGCTACTTCATTTGTTTGAAATGTCACAATCTTCTCAGGCTCCATCACACTCATGATGAATGTTTGCTTCAATCTTTTTTCTTTCTTGTTTTAGCTCTCAGGTAGAACCATGCTGAAAGAAATGTCAGAGGATGAGTTAAAAAAAATATTCTTGTATTCAGTTCTTTGTTCTTGTCGGTGCCTTTTTCCAATAATCTTTTGCCAAACGTAGAGCTGATGAATCTGCTGATGAATCTGAATCTGCTTTTCCAAAATGCCACATCATTAAACATACATATTGACACACACATACTGACACAAAGGGTGCTCTCAAACTATTCTGGGAACATCTCTGCATTACTGACTGAAGGTTTTACACCATCATATTTCAGCGTAGACTGTGCTGTCCTCCAAGCAATGATTGCTTGAGAATCTGAGGTCAGGCTCATAATGATTCCTGCCGAATTAATTTTACTGCTTCCAGCCTGGACCAGACCCTCTTAAGGGGGGCATGTGTTTAATTAATCATCTCATCCTGATGTCTCTGGTCAGTGGTCACCCTATCTATCTCTCACAGTCCCTCTCTGGATGAGTATAGAGGGCTTTTCATCAAGTCCAGAGAAATGTAGAAAATGGAAGTCTTAATTAATACTCTTCTCACTCTTCCTCCCCCTGTCTTTTTCAGACTAATAAAGGTGATGCGTTGGCCAGTCGGGTCCAGAACACATTGGGTTCCTATGAAGAGATGAAAGACCTGCTGACCAACCATTCCAATCAGAGCCACTTAGTGGGAATCCCCAAAGGCAGCAGCACTACGAACAACCTGCAGACCCCAACCACTTCAACAGCAGAGAAACCCACTCTGGAGTACCAGGTTTTCAATGAAACCATTAGAGGGGAAACAGTAGGAGGAGGGGGTGGAGGAGTAGGAGTAGAGGGAGGTGTAGACAAGAGGATTGGAAACTCAGCATGCTCATCTTCAACTCCCATGCTACCTCCTGCTTCAACCACATCAGCGACGACCATCTCATTGCATCAGAATTCTAAAAAGTCCCGGATAACTGTGGACTGGTCAAGGGCAGGTCACGGACAGAACACTCAAGGAACAAGCTTTGTTTTGGGGTTAGGACAAAGTCTGGGTCAGGCTGCGGGGACCACCAACAGCAGAGGGAAAATGTCTGTATTAGAAGAACAACAAATGCAAAGGCATGAAGAGCTGTTTAGCTCACTGAAAGACGAACTGGGTCTGAAGGGAGACTTGAGCCCCTCTTCCTCCTCCTCATCTTCTTCCTCTTATTCCTCCTCCTCTGGAATACGACGTTCTTTGCACCCCTCCAAAACTCTTCCCCTCCCAGGTAAGTCCAACACACAAAGGTAGAATTTAACATTTTTGTAGTAGGATTCTTGCAATTATGCGCGGGTCCCAAAAATGGTTTTTGCAGTTGTTTTTATTGGGTTGCCAACTGTCAGGCTCTTTGCATATAATAAAGATATATGTGAATTAACAGCCTTCAGTCATACAGTTGACTCACTTGATTTTTCTGTTTCTTAAAGGTTGAGGATGTTCATTCATCGTCAAATTGGAAGAGGCAGTTTAAAATTGGATGCTCTAAAAAATTTTGTTATGTAGAAAATTACTTTTTGGTTGAGGAATTACTAAACTTAAGCCACTATAAACATGAAAAATGACTGTAGGATATATTTGTTAGGATTATGGTAACTGGATAAAATAATGAAGTGAATGAGGTGTACCTAACAATGTCACTGTCATTAATCTTTTTTTTGTTAAACATAACGGGGGTAAACTTTCATAAAAGATAATGCAATTAGGAAAATAAAGAATGTATTCATAGTTGGTGCTAAGACTGTGTGATATCATGATATACTGTGTGATGAAGACTGACTCATGAGTCATCACATGCAGGCAAGAAATTTTTATGAAGGAAGTGGGTCCGATCAAGCGAAAGTCAACATCAACATGAAAAAGTTAATTTGCACATATCATTTATCAAATGTGCTCATTTTTTAGCTAAAGATCTGTATTTTATGGAACTGTTATCCTTTTTAAAATACCACTTGTAGAAAAGTTACAACCGATTTTATCGGTTGTAGTTTTTACACTATAGCCATGCCTCAGACATAAAAAATATGCCTTGAATTTGAAGCTAAAAATGATATCTAAAACATTTCAAAATGTATTCAATCTGTCACATTTAAAAATACTATCTGTGAAATGTTACCAAGAAATTACACTTTATTTGTGATTTACCTATATCAGTATGGGCCATCACAAGTTGTAAATAACACTGTGTTAGTATTGAATACATTAAATAAAGCATTGTGATTATATCTAGCTTGTTGTTTTAAAAAATAAGTCAGCATTTTGGGTGATGAATACAATGGTAAAGAGTCATTCACGTGCCAGCTTGTCAATCTGTTAACACATTCTCATGTCATTAAAACAGAGACTTTTTAATATTTTACTCCAAAATTTATTTTCAACATAGTTGAACATAATATCTAGAAGGTATTGTCCTACTTGATGTCAATTTCTGGCGAGAACTGCATGTTTTGAATGTTGGCATGAAGTTTAAAAAATTGATGTCTGTTTGAAGTCCACGCTTTACCAAGCAGTAATTTCACATTTTTCACCAAAAAATTTTATCTCCCCAAATTTTGTTACACATAATGTAACGTGTTAATAAATACCTACTCAAATATGTATAATACATGCATATAAGTTACTCTGCTTACATGACAGAAACTGTTGAACACAAAATGTGTCTGTGTGATACCACTTGATTGGGGGGGGGGGGGGGGTGAAAATGAAAAAGAACCGGTAATTATGGCTCAGTGTTATGTATTCATCGGTGTGATTCATTAGCTGCTACTATACTCTAATATCTGCTACCATCTCTTGTAAGCTAACAGTAAAAAAAAAAAATAACATGCAGGTATTTAGCTTCTTCAACTTGGCATTATAACATAAGAAAAAGTTATGTTGCTGAAAATCAAGCATTATCTCTTTCTTCAGAGCCTCCAGAACCCTCTCAAAAACAGTGAGTTAACCACGCAGAACAGTTAGCTTGAGGTGTTGGTCTACCACTTCTGGATGAGTTTATCTATTTTTGAGTTTAGAAATAAATAGCATTTTAAAGTACTATACAAGAATAGAATGACAGATTTAGCTACAATTACTGTTTTTGCCAAGGAGTCTGGTAGCTTTGAAAAGAGCTTCAGGACTTCATGTCCCTTTGGAAAGAGATGCCTGAGTACAGTGAAGCTACACTAATATAGGCTACACCTAACAGACATTGACAGCCTCTCAGAGTTAACAACTTCCTGTAAAAATTAATCAGTTTTTAATCATAGTCTTCAAATGATACCTTTAAAGAGTTGGTGAACATAAGGTTTTTGCTCAGTAAAATGAAGGATGACTGCTATGTGCGTGTGCTAATATTCAAGGAATCACTTACAGCTGTGATTGCTGATGACTAATTTCAGGGAAAAACAAACTAAATCACCTTTTGCGCAGGATTTAAGAAAATTAACATCTGCATCTGTTGATAAACCACCATGGAGCGCATAATTGTTTTGATTGTGATTGGCTCCATCCATCTGGAAGAGTGAGTTTTTACCATGTAACCATTAGATTCCTACAGCTGTAGTGTACATGACACCATCTGACCCCCTCTCCTCTTTGTTTCCTGTTTCTCTACTGAGACCCCAAATTCTTTGGACATCTTGGCAGCAAGGAAAGAACTGTTTTAACTCAGTTTGTGACATTTTAATGTAATACAAGGGCGTCTGTTTTTGGGTAAAACATGCGCTTATCTCTTCCTAACTACAAATTGACACCTTTATTGTGATGAAGCATCCGTTGCTATGCAATGCCCTGGGTTTCAGGAGGGTCCCCCTCCTGCCTCTGCATTCTTGCTCCATGTCTCTCTCCACTCTGACCTAAGGTCAGGTTTCGGTCACACATAGACTTCAGGAAGAATAGAAGAAACCAGCCCAAAATGACTGTTTCTCATGTTTTTATATGTTTTTATGCATTTGTAATATTTGATTATGTGTTTCCATTCCAGAGACTCATTAATGTCCAGTTGGTACAAAGATATCATGACTAATCATTAAGTAAATTATTTTCCTGTACTCCGTTTAGTTGAACATCTGTCATGTTTCATGTCGTTTGAAAGCTAAAATCCTGAATGATAAGAATATGACACTTGATCCTATGTAAAGTATATGGGAAATAATGTATTGGGAGATGATGTAGAATTGACCAAATCCATGAATATTAATGAAGTGGGAGGATTAGAAATTTCCCGCTGAAACCAAGACACACCTCAAAGACAAGTTCCCTGGGACAGCCCTGAAACACAAACGATAAAACAGATGTTTTCCTTTGTCTTTTGGCTCTTTTTCCCTTTTTGGCTTTTATGCTTTTTGGCTCTTTGCTCCTTTTGCCTCTTCGGCTCTTCACGCGTGTTCCTGGGCATTGCCCCGACGCACACTCCGCTCTGGCCTGCTTCTCCAAAGCAGCGCTAGACACTGAGGCCCAGAGTTTGCTCTGGCCCGAACCTTCATCTCTGCTTCCCGGCTTTGATGTGCTGCCTCAACGAAGACGGCCCTCCTGCATCTGCACTGCTCCTGCCGGTCTAACATGGACCGCAACTGATGGTGGTTTCTGGCTGCTACCCCCAAGCTCCTGCCGCTTGTGGAACTCAGGTTCGGCATAAAGTTCCCCCTGAACCTGAAGGAAACCTCCAAGACTGATAGCGAAAACACATCAGTCCTGAATCTGGAGAAGAACCCTCCGATCAGCTCCAGCCAGCCAGACCCGGACCGAAGAGGAACCTCAGGCTGACAGCATGACCTCTGCTCCTCCTCCTGTGTCCCCATCCAACGATCAAACCGACCGCCAGAGCTCCTGCCAATGTGGGACTCCATTACCCGGACAACAAAGGACGCTTTCCCTCTTCAACACGTGTTATCTTCCCCAGACCAAAACACGGTCTCCACGTGGTCCCGTGAGTCCAATTGTGTCTTTCAGCATACAGGGTGATGCTCCTTAGTTACACTTGGTTTAGTTAAGGTTAATTATACATCTAATCCTAATACCATTCTTTCTCCTATCCACCAAACTTAAGATGTACCATTGAAACCGTTTGTTTGTTTGTTCATGAATGTCTTTTGTGTCATCTGTGTATTTTACGTGTTTCT
>JAPTMW010192092.1:0-10137 GCA_029822955.1 Ostorhinchus angustatus
TTAAGGGAAACACTGAATACATTTGAGGAGGAAAATGTCAGAGGAACTTCACTGTGGAGAACTGTGGAATTCTGGGGGAAAAAAATTTTTTGTCCATCTGTGACGCAGTAGTTTTAGATATTTTTCATTTATAAATATTTAAACTAAATGTTTCCCTTCGAGTCTGTTTCAGATGCATTTAGACCTTTACAATTCTGTGGAATATTTGTCTGAAACTGCTCTGGTTCAAAAGTTATGAATCAAACAGCAGTGGGCGGTCCATCTGTGACGCTCTTCAGCAGCTGAAAAATACCCGATATCATTTCAAAGTCAACTCGCACTCACTCGTACTTTCAACATTCTGTTTATTCACAGCCTAAAATTACCTTGGAAAGCTCACACTAAATACAACTGTCTTATCACCACAGCAAAAACACTACAACGCTTAATTGACAAAACTACAAATGACTGCAGCCGTCACTTAAATTGCTGTTTTCTGCTTCTGCTGATATAGAATTCTCTGTGCAAAGAAAAACATCCATTAAAAAACCACTGGCATCAATTAAATATCTCATTCAGTAAATGTACTCGCCTCCAATTATCCTCCTTCCTCTGCAGATTACATTTTATATTTATTTATCCATGTAATCGGAACTCACCACAACGTGATACGTTTTCAATCTGTGATGGGCTCATTTTTCTTTCTGTGATGGATGTATGGCGCCCAAAAAGAATTTCTACATTTTCTATCAAAAAGTAGATAAAGTGCATCTATTTCCGGTTCAAATGATACGACATGAATGCACATTAGCTGATGGGAACTGTAAAACTGTCAGGATCGCTGCCGACGCTCTGCATTTCACAGCAGATGCATCGTGAATCCAAATCAACACTTCCAGGTTTAGCGTTTGATATTTGTTTTGTTTAGGGATGATAATGTTCCAGGGTTTTTGCTCCATACAAGTGGTTCATGTCCAACCATCACTACGCTTTCCACTGCGCATATATATTTGATGTCTGAAACGGCATATCATCTGCTACTGATGTACAGATTCTGACTAAATATACTACACAAAAAGTAAAGGAGATCTGAAAAGGTAACCAGATGAGCACCACACTGACTAAATTTCACTGGACAATCTTTAATCTATGAACATGACGCACTACATCCCACAAGTATTAGTATTATTATCATGTTTTCCTTTCATTTAGTCACAGGTATAATTTAATATGTTTCAGCACCATTTACTATTGGACTCCTACTGGAGTTTGGGCCATAGTTGTCCATTTGCATACATTAAACATAGATCTACGGCTTGGTCTGTAAATGTTTCTACTGATTGTATATGTATTTTCTATGTCTGCAAATGCTTTTATTGTTGTAAAACTGTAATGTGACTGTAGCGCTGCCATCTTAGCCAGGTCACACACACCCCCAATCTCAATGGGACCAACCTGATTAAATAAATAAAAAATATTTTCATACAAATGATTTGCAGCAAACAGTGTAAACCTGGTTATTCACCCATATGAATAACCAGGTTTACACTAAGTTATGACTAATAGTTTCACCTGATATGATCAATTTTGAATATAGTAAATAATTTCACATATTAAATATAATGTAAACTTCAAGCAACAGCTGCACTGTTGCACTGTGCACTCCTGCAGGAAGTAGTGTGAGTGTACAGTATGTGATTCTGATACAAACAACAAGAATTTATCAAGGAGTATTCAGATGTTACATGGCTGAATTCATTCACTCATTCCCACATGTGCTCGACATCGGTACCTGTCCGATCCTGTGTGCACGGTCCATGGCCTGCAGATCTCTCATGGGGTTCCAGTCATGTTCCACAAACACCACAGTGTCCGCCCCCGTCAGGTTCAGACCCAAACCTCCAACGTGGGTGGTCAGTAGCAGCACATCAATGGAAGGATCATTATTAAACCTGGGACACAGAGAACAGAGGAGGGAAAAGGTCAGGCAGGATTTGATTTGGTTTTTTGTTTTATGCTTCGATAAAAGCGAGTCACTCTGCTCACCTGGACACGATGGAGTGGCGCAGGCCCGCCTGCACGCTGCCGTCCAGCCTCAGGTACGTGACAGTAGGGAGTTTGGGTTTTAGCAGGTCGTGCTCAACAATATCCAGCATACTCTTCAGCTGGCAGAAAATGAGCACACGATGCTGGGCTACCACAGCTTCAGTGCCCCCCTCTGGTCCTCCACCTCCGCCCAGCCCACAGTCCAACAGCAGCTGGAGGACAGAACACAGCAGAACCACAGCTTGAGACCATGCAGAGTTCAACAGAATGTGAAACGACAGTTTGAGAAACAGCTATTTTCAGATAAACAATGTTCTGCTCAGGTCTGTATTCTGACCGTGATTATGTGCGGTATTCTCAGAACTACTGAGATACAATTAAAACCCCGTTAATACTGGATAAAAACACCCACAAACAACTGGTTTTGCCATCAGTATCAAAGGGAACAACATGCATTCAATCCCACAGGATGAGGATTTAACAGCTGCCGTGACAGAAACACAACACCTAGATGTACGGCAAATTTTTTCTTTGTTGTTCTTTGATATATAGAAATTTCCGGTTCCCTGGTATATCTGTAAGATCAAATATGGACACCAAAATAAAAATTTAGAGGCAAACAAGCTATTCACCAACTTTGAGCTAAAGAACAGATATTAGCGCAAATTTTTCATGTTAAAGTCCATTCATGTTCTACATTAATGATACATTCGTACACAGACGAAGCGTTCTGTCCATCCTCTGCGTTCATTATGTATGTTATTCTGTCCGTTCCTTCAGAGCTTGTGGATGTGAACACATACAGTGAATGAAATGGCAGAACTTTTCAACGAGCAAATGTGCGAATAAGTGTAAAACTAACAACATATTTATGACAATTACCCTTCTCAACACCAACATTAATAATACCTCCACTGTCATCACCATGTTTCTTGTTACTGACTTCCTTCTTCTACTCTTCTTCGTGGTATTTGGCCAATATGTTAATTCAGAGTGGCATCCTTTGGTGGATTGATATACACTCATTCCAACACAATGTATGCATGGAAGTATAAAAACAGTGACGCTTGACAACGTTTGAAACGGACGCATGTGTTTACGTACATAAAGTGAGTGTGAACGGGCGTTAAACCTGTAATCACTGCTGACCTGTTTGAGAGCAGAGAGTTTGGGTGCATGTTGAATGTCCCGCAGACTGGAGTTTTGACCTGCCAGCTGCTCTGTGATGCGTTTGTACTCTGGATGCTGAGGCGTCAGGACCAGGCTTGGGTGGTTACACAGTTTCCGCAGGTACTGTAGGGCCTGAAAGAATGGAGAAATTATGGTTACAGCTCATCAAGGTACATTCAAATGGAAAAAACGGACTATTTTCAATTAAAAAAAGGCATGTACCTGGAAGACATGACCTGTGGCTTTTAATTTAGGCTTCTCCTCGTCCTCTGTCGAGGCCACAGAGATGGTGTCCTCCACACTAGCCTTGGCTCGAGACTTTGCAAAGTCTTCATATAGCTGAACCTGCAGGTAATGAGCACACATAACATGTTTTTTCTAATCAAAAATTAATGAGCCGTTTGTAAGTCTGTGGTAAGTATTCAGTAGTCCTAGTTACTTTGAATGAAGAGAAGTTCAAAGTAGATGTAAGTGTGTTTGTTTTTTTTATTATACTTGAATATAGCAAGTGTAACACACAATAATTTCCCAAAGGGATAAATAAAGTATTCTGATTCTGACACAGCACAACAGATGACAGGAGCAGCCGTCAAGTACCTGAAGTGGACTCAAGTTGCAGTAATAATCCTGAATTATTTTTGGAGGAAGGTCCTGGAGGACGTCCTCCTTCATCCTCCTCAGAAGGAAGGGTAACACCTGCCGATGTAAGGCCTCCATCGCCAAAACACCTGAGTGGAAACCGTGGTTAATATCCTCCTCATCATTAAACAGATGCTGGATGACAGGATTCAACATTTGGCTTTTGTTTTATTCCAGATGAAAACAGAAGCAGACTCACCGGCCTCCTGTTCCCGTGAGGAACTTTTGGCGTCTCTGCTGGCCAGGATGGGTTTGCCATAACGAGCAGCGAACTGGCGCTCCGTCCCAAGGAAACCAGGCATGAGGAAGTCAAACAGCGACCACAGCTCCAGGACGTTGTTCTGAGGATGAAAATAAGGAGAATACATTCAATACTCCTACACTGCTTAGCAAACACAAAAGGAGAACAAATCGACTTAGAAGTCGCCTCACCTGGATGGGTGTTCCTGACAAAATGACTCTGAAGTTGGCAGCTAGCTGCTTAATGGCTTTGGAGAGTTTGGTTTTTCCATTCTTGATGACATGACCCTCATCAAGGATACAGTAATTAAATTTTATATGTCTGAAAAGAGGAAAAACAAAGGGTATATTTAATATAACTACCGACACCTGAAAAACACAAAGGCAACAAAAGTAACTCACAGTTCTCACCTAAAAAAGTCAATGTCGTTCCGTACAACATCGTAAGAGGCGACTATGAGGTTATGTTTTTTTACTTGGTGCTGCAACCTGGAAAAGGAAATTGACCTTCATGAGATGACGGCAAGTTAAAAAGAAAGAAAGAACAAACTAAATATTTTTGATATTAATATCTACCAAATTTGTATTTTTATGCATAAAATTCTGTTTAATCAAAGTACGTTGCCTGAGCATTTCATTTTGTATTTTGCAACCAATGCTGCAGTTCATAGATACAATACTAGTCAAAATCAACATTTTCATTTGCCTAAATGTGTCACATCAAGAGCTCAGTTTTGTATCAGATATAGAGGATGTAAACTGTGGAGCCAATTTTCACATGTTCTTGGAAATAGCACATCAGAGATATCCTGTAAGAATATTTAAGGAGATCAATTATGACATTGCATTGAAATATATTGTTTTTTTTATGTGTTCTGAATATGTATGAACTATGAAAGTCTCATAACTTTTATAATATTTATGTATTTACAAGGTGGAGGCTTTAAAACCCATTTCAGAGTTTCTGCCTCTCCCTGCACATTTACTGTTTTATTATGTCTTTGATCAATGATATGCATGTGCAAAATAAATCAATAAAAATCTAAAGAAATGAACTGAGATGAGGCCTTACCGCATCCGTTCTGTGGGAGGCCCAGTATAGTGCAGAGGATTGAGGTACTCTTTGGCGCAGAACTTGCCCACCTCGTCCACCCAATGGCCAGTCAGTGTGGGAGGACACACAACGAGGGAGGGGAGAGGACTACAGTCTGCAGCCTTTGTCTTGGCATATTCCTGTGCCCTGAGGATGGAGTTAAGATCAAACATGTACATAAAACCAGGACAAAGCATCTGAATCATGTCTGGGGAACATGCATTACTTTGAACCTGAATAAACTGCACTGAAAACCAGTTTTAAAACCGTATGTGGAGATAAAAGCTGATGTTACACCATCTTACTGTGTAGACCAACCTTAAAAATACCCCTTTTATTCTACTCTTATTTTGCACAGTGCTGAAATTGGAAATATTTCACCATTTTGACAGTAAAGATACTTCAATCTTCATATTATGTCTAATTTTGCTTCATCTATTGTAAGAGTGCAACAGCTTTGACAGGAGAAAGAGAGGCTGACTACAACAGAACGTACCCCAGGCTATTAAAAGGTTCCGTTTGCCTGGCAAGAGTCTGATTTGGTTTTGAGGAAAACTTCTTAGCTCAAACTGGCTGAAGGCCAAGACTAAACATGACAGAGTGACTGGTTAAACAATTATTTGTATTGAGAAATATGGAATGGTTTACATTAGGGATTGCGATTTTTTTAACCCTGCGATATATATTGCAATATGAAAATACTCAGGAGCTGCTGCACAGCTGTGTGGTGCCGATGTGAATGTTCAAACTAATCAGCTGTGTTTCCTCTCATATTGACAGGTGGAAGACACTGGACACAGAACACAATTCAGTTTCATCCAGTTTCTTGTAGCTGAAATAATTACACATAACTGATGTTTATCTTTTTGGCACCATGTCTTCATTTTTGGTGATTTTCTCTTGTTCGTTCCTCAGTTTTCCAATGTTTTTACCAGCGACTCACTCCATGTGCAGGGGGCGTGGTCTGCTTTGGCAAACTGACCAAGAATGGTTGTGATTGGTGGATGGCTGTGCAGTGTGTGTCAGGTACCCAGGTTGAACTTAGATGAGAACACATTCAGTTCATTTACCTCTTACATCACAGAATCTGCGATGTGACTATTGCACACACATGCATCGTGATGACGATGCTCAAATGATTCCATTGTGCAGCTCTAGTTTACATGAGTTTGTGCTATATATGTAACCTGAGTTGAATGGAACCTTGTCTATGCTGTTTGGTGTGAACCCAGGACTCTGTAAAGGTATTAAATGAAGTCACATGATAATATCTTGTCTCCTTGGTAATTATTTCTAACAGGCTTGAATCTGAGTTCATAGCTATAATGTATTCCATGCTGAAGTCAATCCTCTTTTTGGTTCTAGTGGAGCAGTTTGGACTGTGTACCTGAGGTAGTGATCTCCTGCCAGGATGCAGATGGACTGCAGGGTCTTCCCGAGGCCCATATCATCACACAGGATCCCATGCAGTTTGTATTTGTTTAGGAAGGACAGCCAGTTCACTCCATCCTGCAAGATGAGACCGAGTAAAAACCACAGAAATATGATTATCAAAAAGTTTTAATGTGTGCAAATGTAATCGAAAACAGGACAGAGTTTCAAATGCAGGGGGAAAAACAACATAAAACAATTGAGTGAAGTTGGCTTCATCATGTCCATTACTTTCATTCAGACATGGCAGCTGCCACAATGGCATCCAGATTATAACAGGAAGACAAGACGGACGCAACATTTTCAGACAGACCAGGTGTTCAGACTTCACTGTCGAGAAAACCACTTGTTGTCAGCATGCCTCTTTCCAGCCTTAAGCTTTTAAAAGCACAATTTTATTTCCCAATGTGGCAGAAAAATGAGCAGACTCGAGGTGACACGACAGCTGGAGTCCCTCGAGTGCTGTAGGAGTTGTTTTTAAACGTGTGGGCATCTTCCATCTGCTGCTTAAAGGGGTACAGTCGTGAAGCGGGGGGCCTTGAAAGCCGACACACACCTGCTGGTACTTCCTGAGCTCAGCCTTAATGGGAACAGGGATCTTGTAGTTCTCCAACTTGCGGCCGTCAAGCAGTTGCTCCAGGAAGTGGCGTTCTCTGGCTTTCTGGCGAATCAGCTCAGCAGACATGGCTGGAGGGTCCGGTATACCTGCCTGGTAAAAAAGGTAATAGCATTAAAGGGAACGTCTTCATTTCTAAATGTGGGTTCAGTGCACAGCAAATCATTTCTCAGAATGTTTTGTTTGAGACAGAACCCTGGGTGCCCTTGGGCTAGCTTTTAGCGTCCTTACCTCGAGGGGAAGCAGGCGGATGAGGGTAGCAAAGCACTGAGTGGCCATGAAACGAATGCTATCACTGGGGTCGCTCATACGGCCCAGCACTGGCACCACCAGCAGCACGATGTAGGGAACGATGTCCACGTCCAGCTGCTCCATAACGCCTGCAGAAAGACTCGTCAAGGGCAATCCCATCAGAATAACACAAACATTTCATCGCCGTCGGGTAGAAACCTAGTACGTCCATTTTTGGTCTTTTTTGTCATAAAATGATTCTATTTGTCAGTGATCATGTTGGCCTGATGGTTTTAGAAATATTTAACCAAAGAAAAGTGTTAACTCCATTTGTTTATTTAGAACAGGAATGTCCAAACCCGGTCCTCGAGGGCTGGTATCCTGCAGGTTTTAGATATTTCCCTCTTCCATCACACCTGGAAGCCTTTACATCCTTATCAGGCTTCTGCAGAGCTGGATGATGAGCTGACAATTAATTGAACCAGGTGTGAGGGAAGAGGGAAATATCTAAAACATACAAGATACCAGCCCTCGAGGACCGGGTTTGGACACCCCTGATTTAGAATATACATCATTTTTCCAGTTTCCTGAAAAATAACCATTTTGGACATAAGAGGTTTCCACACAACAGCCACAGCATTCTGACACTGACAGGCAAAGTGGTATTAATGATGATTATCTCATTCTAATGGGATGTGTCAGTGGATTGATAAATTATGCAGCAAGTGAACACGTAGATCTTGAAACTGATGTGTTGGAAACCGTGAAATATTCAAAAGTAAAGATCTGAACAACTTTGATAAGGGTGAAATTGTGATGTCCAAATCACTCAAGAACAATCAAATCTCAACCAATCCAGTATCTGTGGGAGCAGAACATTATCACCACCTGCATAATATCATTTTGGTTCCTCCGTTTACACAAAAACAGCTCTGACCTGAGGCCTAGACTCCACCAGACCTCTGAAGGGGAGCTGTGGTATCTGGACCAAGACGTTAGCAGCAGATCCCTGAAGTTGTGGGAGTAGAGGCGGACCTCCATGGATCAGATTTATTTGTCCAACACCTCCGACAGATGATCAGTTGTCAATAAAATGAAATACTGACCAAACTAAGTAACAAAATGATTAAAAATGAATGCAAAAGAAAATGAATTGAACTCAGTCAACACAATGGAAAAAAGTTAACATAAAGGAATGAAAACTAACCAAAATATGAAAAAAGTAACAAAAATAATAAAAGAACAGGATAGTGAACAAAATCATCAACACGCTGAACAAAAGTTATTTAAAAAACAAACAAAATAATCTGTATCCATGGATCGGATTTATTTGTCCAGCACCTCCCACAGATGAACAACGGTCCTGAGGTTGGGATGTCCTTCCATAGTCCATTTTCAGTCTGTATGGACCAGTGCAGACCAGGAACACCCAACAAGACCTGCCAGTGTGGAGATGCTCTGACCCAGTCATCACCGTTATCATATGGACCTGATCAAAGTCATTCACTTCATCATCTTGCCCATTTTGCTGCTTCCAACACATCAGCTTTGACGACCAATGCCGCGTTTCCACTACATGGAACCGGTTCAACTCGACTCAGGTCCCAGCACCGAAAAAAATTTAATCTTTCAAAGTGTATTTGTCTCATTTCAGTCCAAATATCTCATCACACTTGAAATCAGACAGAATCACCTACAGAGGAACTTTTCAGTCAGATATAAGAGCTGATTTATAGACAATAGATCTGGAAAATCTGACTGAAGAAATCTGACCAAGATCATTTTCACTGGTTCCATTGGTAGATTTAATTATTTTTTTTTGTTTAATTCAAGCAAAACAATCTCCTGTCAGTGTCAGAATGTTACGGCTGATGTTTTTTTATGAAACAGATTAGAGATGAAAGTCTGCGTGTGAAGGATACAGGCCAAAGCCTCGATGGAGCCTTCCTGTTTGGTGCAGTCGTCGATGGCTGCTAGCCAGGGCAGCACACGCTCAAGGAAACTGTTCATGGTTTCCAGCATCGCTATCTTACTGAGCACGCCCACACAGCGGGCCGCCATGTGACGCACCGCTGTGTACGGGTGCCGCAGACACGTGAACAGATGGGGCAGATGCTCCAGCAGCTAAAGCACACGAGAAAGATAGAGTCATTCAAAAAAAGCCAATTGAAGAATTCACTTTAAAAAAGACATTGACTGAAGAGAAATCGAGATGCGGTGATGCTTCAACTTACCAGAGGTTTTAGTTCAGTCGACATGGCTCCGGCCATGATCTCCAACACTTGTAAAGAGTTGACCAGTTCTTGGGCTGGAGTGTCTCCCCTTTCCAGCTGGACCTGCCGATCTGGAAGACAACAACAGACTTGACTCACTGGGATGTAGAAACTGATTATGTCATAGATACACATACGGTTTCATACATAAACATACTGTTAATACTGTAAAGTTGCATCTATTCACATTTTTTCTTTATTCACTGTTACTTTGTAAAATGTATATTGTCTTATCTTCAGTTTTTGTAACTTGGGTCTATTCTTATTTTCTAAAGTATTGGTGTATTGTTAATATTGCTGCACTGACTGGAGTTGCAATCCTAATTTCATTGTACACACAATGAAAACAAAGGCTATTCTATTCTTTAAAAAAAAAAAGAGGATCTGGCATCATGAGTGGACCATCTTGAGGAAATTAG
>JAPTMW010192358.1:0-10136 GCA_029822955.1 Ostorhinchus angustatus
CCCAGTTTGATCTAAACAATTATGCCAGTAAGTGGACACATTTATAATCAGTCACTTGGATTTTACTGATACACCTAGATGGCCCACTTGGTTCCAGGTGCTTGTAGACTTAACTGTCTGAAATCCCATTTGTTCTTTGCTGTAGGTGTTGTGATTATTGATGACCACCCCGAGGTCACCACCACAGATGACCCTCAGTCCAGCACCAATGACGACGGCTTTACCGAGGTTGTCTCGCGCAAGCAACAAAAACGGTTACAAGATGAAGAGAAACGGAAAAAGGAAGAGCTGACCACTCAGGTAGGAGCAGTGATAACTTTAGTAATGTAATGTGCCCTTTCAGTAAGAAGTGCTATACCTCCTTGTTACAGCACTAATGTCATTGCTCCTTCTGCAGAACTGGGGTAAAAAAGGCTCTGGTGAAAAGAACAGAGGCGGCGGAGGAAAACTGCCACCAAGATTTGCTAAAAAACAATCATCGCAACAGCAGCAGCAACAGCAGCAGGCGTCACAACCTCCTCAGGCTCCTGTAGCCACTACCACACAATCCCAAACGCAGCCTCCAATTTCAGCCCCTCAGCATCCTCATCTTGCCCCATCCCAACCTGCCTCATCCCCTCAGACTTTGGAAGGAGCGGTGGCCCCTTTGCCCTCCATACCCCCTGCCACTGTGGACTTTACCTCAAAGAGCCTACCACCCGCACCTGCACAGACACACAGCACTCTGGGTACAGAACTGTGGGAGAACAAGGTAGCAGGCTCTACTGTCCTTCCTGATGTCAAGAAGCGTGAGTGGATTAGTTTAATCAGTTCAGCAATAACTTACAATATTGTCACGATTTTCTTGTAATTCTTACATTTCAATGTACTCCTGTCCTAAAACTGTGGTGTGTGTTTCAGTTGGTCCAATCAGCCCTCCCCAGCCACCATCTGTGAGTGCCTGGAACAAACCTCTTACCTCTTTCACTGGCACAGTCTCCTCTGAGGTATATTCAGTAGGCTTGCTCCATCTTTTATGTTACTTGATTAAGCTGTGATAAACCACTGAAAACCTGGGTTTGTTTTTTAGGGTGTGAAGCCTGGTACAGAGGGCAGTGTAGAATTAGCAATCGACAGTATTCAGTTTGGAGCGCCATCATCTGCTGGCAGCACTGACAGTGATGGAGTTCCGCCATTGTTAGAAACTGGCTCTGACAACAAACTACCTGCTCCCAAAGAACAAAGGCAGAAACAACCTCGCGCTGGCCCAATCAAAACACAGAAGGTAAATCTACAGTGAGCATCCTTATTTATATGTAACAGATAAGGTAAGATACTGATTGGATTCTCATCCCTTCATAATGTAAATTGTTTAATCTCTCCTCTAGCTTCCTGAAATGGAACCTGTGGAAACCAAGGAGTATAAGCCAGGTCCTATTGGTAAAGAGCGCTCACTAAAGAACCGCAAGGCCAAAGACGCACGTGGAGGAGAAGGTGAGGGGATGGAGGCAGGAGTCCCAGCCGGAGGCGTGAGCAGAGCCACAGACTCCAGTCCTCCCACCAGTGACACCACAGTACCAGAGCTGGGAGGAGACATTGAAGGCATGATCACTGTCCCGTCAGCAGACTACACTAGTAACTCCAAGGTAGGCACTTTCTCATGACATCACAAACCAGAAA
The DNA here is from genome assembly GCA_029822955.1 of Ostorhinchus angustatus. NCBI lineage: Eukaryota > Metazoa > Chordata > Actinopteri > Kurtiformes > Apogonidae > Ostorhinchus > Ostorhinchus angustatus. The sequence goes on from JAPTMW010192358.1 coordinate 1,660, forward strand.
ATCCAAGGATAAATGGCTTATTTAACCTGTAGTTCATTGCGGTCCACACACCGTGTGTCAGCCATTCCTTTGTCACCACTGCCTGCTCATACAGGCAAATAGTTCTTGTTCAAGTAGCTGTGGCTATTGTGAGACAAATTAGTTTTGCTATTTCAGAAAGATGATGGAAGAGAGTGGTTACTCACAGTGCTCACCCTGAAGTTTAGAGAAGTGGGAAGAAAGTGGAGGGCTTGCACAGCTACCTGAATAGTATTGAACTTGTTGTATGCCGGTGTATGTGGCTGTCAGTGATACCATAATCATCTCTGTTTTGATTATTTATGGATGTGTACATTACAGAAACGACAAGAAAAACTGAAATTGTTGATGTATACGATGCTTGTGTGTGCACTGGATTTATGTTGATTTCTCTCACACAGGAGTCTGTAACTGACTACACAACTCCATCTTCCTCTTTGGCGGATAGTGTTCCAACGGGAGGTAACAAAATCGAAGAGAGTTTAGTGGCAAATGTGAGTGCATGTTTTTAACTGTTACAAAATGTTGACAGTTGATAATTATATACAGTGTGTTAAACTGTGGTTTGTCAACTTGTCTTTCTGTGTGTAAAGGTTGCCCTTCCCCACTCTTTGCCTCTTCCTCGGCGAGAGACCCTGCAGCAGAGCTCCAGCCTCAGCACTGTGTCTCCTGCTACTGTTGATCTCACACTGAAGGTACACAGACCAACAACACACATCAGGCAAAGTAGATCCACTGCCCCCTCTGGTTTTAGCCAATGTTTGCCTGAACACCTGTTTCCTCTTCAGATGGAATCGGCTCGTAAAGCATGGGAGAACTCACCAAGTCTGGAGAAGAATTCTCCCGTCACTTCCTCGTCCTCCCCTATTACTTCCTGCGCATCCTCTTATTCCTCATTCTCCTCAGCCTCCATGCCACAGATTCCTGTGGCTTCTGTTACCCCCAGCACCTCGCTGTCAGGTAAAATTATTCCCACCTAACTCCTATAATATTGTTCATCAGAATCACACACACCTGAACACTGCTTTGACATTTTACAGCGTATCGACTTATCTTATGTTTTAAGGTTTTTTTGTTTCTTGTTCTTCAGTTTTGTGAAGGTGTCTGCAACATGTATTCATCATTTTTATCACCACTGTGCAGGTTCTAGTACATACACAACATCGTCACTCAGCACTAAGACCACCACCGCTTCTGACCCTCCCAACATCTGTAAGGTGAAGCCTCAACAGCTGCAGGGTGGAAGCCTGTCATCCTCCAGCAGTAGCAGCAGTAGCAGCAGCTTCTCTCAGCTGGGTTGTGTGCCTCCCCTTCTACCCCAGCAGCAACAGACACCACAGGTGTACGTTTCGCAGTCTGCAGCAGGTGAGGAAACCTACTAGCAAACTGGTGAGAAGCAGCTGTTTCATAAATGTTTTTATGTTAAAGCTTATAACATGGTTATAATATTTTGACATACCTGTACTACATTGGAGCTTTTCCATTTTATATGATTTTTTTTTTTTAATACCAACACAGTCAAGGGTCAGACATTGTATTTTGAATTGTATTTGTCGAAGAGCTTTAGGTGCCAATTATTTTTAAGATGATAATTTTACACAGGTAATAATTAACAAGCTTTTAAAGTATGTTTTACAAACAGTTAGTGATCTCCCACTCTGGATTGTTTTTTTGCTTCCTATCCGATTTTGTTTGGGATTAGTTTTGCCAATACGGATCCAATACCAATCCGATGCAGACTTTTTACAATGAAAATTTGATTAAAATTTGGAGTCATTATTTATAGGTTATTATGCTATTATTTTAAACGAGATCACAATTGGGCTGAATGTGGAACCTGAACTAAAACAAGTACAACACCTTTGACTCTTAATAACTTTAGTATAATTTTTGCACTTTCCAAATGAATACTATGGGCCAAAGTATTATGTATGGGCCTTATGTTGTCACTGCTGTAGTGCGTCTATGGACAGGTCTGTTCAGGTATTAAATGGAGGTGCGTTCGGTGCCATGTGTTAGTGATGTGAAGCGGGTTACTTGCAGGTAAAGTAATTCCACAAAGCCCCAACTCATGCATCACTACTGTAGCTCATAATGAGTACGCGCAGAGTGAAAGTGAAACGTATAGATGTTTTAGTAATTCCTCTAAGCCTCCCGCTGTTGTGTAGCTTTTCCCTACCTTCAGAAACTTTCATTTGAGGGGCAGGATGTTTGCGCCGCCCCGAACCAGGCCTGGATTGGCCCGATATCATGACTAAATCCAATCCAATCTCCTAAAAAAAACTGCCAGATCAGCAGCCAATACTGATCTGTAGATCAGATTGAACATCCCTACAAAGTCATCTTTAAACCAGTGGTATAAGATGTTATTTTTGCTTCTGTCCTGCTATTTTATCTTTGAAGACCTGCTTATATTTGATCTTTTCTCATCTACATCAGGTTCTGCAGCTCAGATTCCAGCCTTTTACATGGACACTAGCCACCTATTTAGTACCCCCCACCCTCGCTTGGCTCCTCCCTCCTTGGCACAGCAACAAGGCTTCCAGCCGGGCCTATCACAGGTAATATTTGATATTTTAAGGCTGATCAAAATGTTTCTTGTGCAGGTTAGGAACACATTGTATAATAAAAGTCTGAATATTAAAAGTAAGCCTCCTTGTGTTTGTTGCTCTGCCCCATAGCCGACAGCAGTGCAGCAGATTCCCATTCCTATCTACGCTCCACTGCAAGGTCAGCCCCAGCACCAACACACACACCAGGCACAGCTCGGACTGAACACGGGCCCCCCAGTGTCCCAGCCACAGGACCTTTTCAGCTCCTCTCTGCAACCTTACAGGTAACACACAAGTCCACGTGTCTGATTCTCTTCACAGCTGAATACTGCACTGATTAAAGCACAAGTTTCTCTCTTCTAGTCGCCATAGTCTCAGTATACATTATAATACATTCTTATGCTGCTTTCCCTCAGGTCACAGCAAGCGTTCATGCAAAGCAGTCTGTCGCAGCCCTCCATGATGCTGTCAGGACCATCGTTGCACAGTTACCCTGGCGTTCAAGCACCTGAGCTGGGCAAGCCTCAGTCCAATCTGGCTTATCAGCAGCCCTCCTCCACCCAGCACATTCCAATTCTGTTCGAGCCCCAGCTCAACCAGCCGTCTGGCATGGGTGGTTCTCAGCTCATTGACACACACCTGCTGCAAGTAAGCAACCTGCTCATGGGAAATTAATATAACAACTTTTTATGTCATCTGGAACTGTTGTCATTCAACTTTTTTTTTTGCATCGTCTGTGTGTTTTTGGTTCAGGCTCGACAGGGGATGAATCAGCACTCAAACATGTATTCAGGGCAGGTGCAACAGCATGGTCAGAGTAGCTACTACAGCAACACCCAGTCTCCCAGTTCAGCAATGCAACAGGTAACGCATGCATTAACACTGTACTGGAAATGAACATCTGTGTTTAACCACAGTTTAGACCTGCTGAGTTAATGGGTTTCAGGGTTATAAAGCAGACATCCAATCTGTCTACTGATGCATATTTATTTAACATTTTCAGGCTGACCAAAATGTTACATCATTACAATTTGTATTTGTGCTGTTTGTTAATTGTGATTTTTCTCAGGTGACGGTTCCACTGCCTGGTTCCCAGTTATCCTTGCCCAACTTTGGCTCAGGCGGTGGTCAGCCCCTGTTGGCGCTGCCTCCCACACCTCCCCAGGCCCAGCCTCCCAACATTAGCCGACAGCCTCCAGTCTCCCAGCAGTACCGAAGCATCATGGGCCCCAACCACAACATGATGCAGCCTCCCACCAGCAAGGTACTGTCATGTGTTCATTTATGACTGAGAAAGTTCACGTTTGGTTTTTCAGGGTGCAGCTCTAACAACTGTTTTCATGTTGACACTGCAGATGGACATGGATCTGAAACTGTTTGGCAGTGGGATGGATGTGAAGCCTGGGACTCCTCCAGTCAGTGGCAGGAGTACCACACCCACCTCCAGTCCCTACAGGTACACCCCACAAACTTATGTAAACTGATGTACAGTCAAACACAAACAACAACACCATTTTTAAATGTAAAATTGCATCAAAATACAAAGAGAACCATAAAAAAAAAAGACCACGAATAACTGTTCCCTGATTGATATGCAAATCTTGATATTTGTGCATTAGTGATGTAGTTGTACAGCTCCAGGTGGTCACTAATGTTTTTCATTAAGTGGAAAAAGGGAAAACATGTAATTCAGGCTGTTGTGGAAGCAAATACACAGCCATTTGTGTCTTGCCATAGACAGTGTATTTCTCATTTCTGAGTAGCAAAAAGAATAGCACTGATCCAAAGTTTGACGCATCACATTTCTGCTCTGTGTTTTTCTCCAACCAATAATATAATTTTCTGGTCATTATTTGAAATAATATTCAGTGATGTTAAAAATTTATGGACAGTTTTGCTAGCTGTTGGCTGCTTTCTGTTACAGTGACTCAGTGTCCACACTCCACTCATAATATTTCACATTTGATTGAGTTGTACGGTTTTGCCGTCTGTCTTGTTGCAGAGCCAGCTCCACCTCCCCCAGTAGCCAGTCCAGTAAAATGAACAGCATGCTCTACCAGAAGCAGTTTCAGCCCAGCTCCGCCGGCATGAGAATGACGCAGCATTTCCCTGGCCAGTTCAACCCACAGGTTAGACCACAAACCTGGTTTTAAATGGCCTCTGTAGTGTTCAGCTTTGTACTAAGAACAGTGGGTTTACTTTTCTGTTCTCTGTTCCTCTGCTCAGATTCTGTCTCAGCCCAACATCGTCTCTCCTTTGGTTCGACCTCCGCATGCTAACTCATTTGGTGGAGGTGTCCAGCGCTCTCCCATGGGCCCTCCTATGTCACCCAATGTTGGTGGTGGTCTCATGCCTCATCCCCGACCTCAGCACCCACAGCACAGTCAGCACCCTCCCCGAGGACCTTCTGGGCCCTCCCTGGCACCGAGAGGCACCCAGGCAGCTCTGAAGGCTGAGCAGGACCTGAAGGTCAGACGCCATGTTCATGTCTCGACTCTGTGCATCTTATTGTTGTTTAGTCAAACCATTACTGGATCTAAGATGTCTGATTTCTTTTTTTTTGTGTCTGCACTTAGGCAAAACAGCGGGCTGAGGTGCTCCAGTCCACTCATAAGTTCTTCTCGGAGCAGCAACAACAGCAGCAGCAGCAACTCAAGGCCCCACAAGTCAGCAAAGCATCTCGACTCGACCAGGGGGGAAAGCCACCTCTTGACACCCCGGCCCCAAACCACCAGACAGGAGGCGACCGCCCAGATTCTGACAAAGCCCCGATCTCCACAGCGAAGCCCATACGGACTGGCCCCATAAAACCACAGGCCATCAAACCAGAAGAGGGCAAGTAAAGAGCCGCACCCCCTCTTCAGATGACGATATGAATGGATGGAAGAGAGGAAGAGAGAATCTAGCCCCATTCGCTCAGTCACCACCTCATATCAGCCCTGGGGGACAATGTGGGGGAGGACAAGGGGTTGGGTGGATAGATACAGATGGTGGTTCTTGAGAGTAGGCTTTGTCCTGCATATACATAATCCTCTTCCTCTTCTTTCTTCCCCTGTCTTGTCCCACTGCAGAAGGGGGCATTTGAGTTGGATTCTTCCGTCATATTTAGATGCTGATAAAACAGCTGCACAAGTTGTTCCATAGAGATCTACTGGGACAGTAGATGGGACGAGTTGGAGAGAAAATTGAAAAGAGATTTGCTGCTGAGTTTGCCATTTTTATAGCTCTTGATTTCTGTTCCATTAATTTTGTTTTTCCAAAATAGGATCACAAATATTATAGGACAAACTTGTTTTGTTAACAAAAGAAAGAATTGATTTTGTTTTTGTAGTCAGAACAAAGTTTTAAGGAGTTGTCATTAGTGAAGCACACTTTATGTTGCCCAGTTCTCCCATTACAACTAATCCAGAGGTTTGTGCTTGTGCACGTATGAATGCACCTGTTTACCACATGCACAGTCTCACTCAACGGTTTCATCCATGGTTTTCGAATGGAGACATTAAATCAGAAATTCTGTTGTCTCTTTTTTGTTTTATGTTTGTTGTTTTATCATAATGGAAATGTGAAATTGCAGCAGTTGATTGAATCTGATTGATTTATTGATTAGTCTGCCTGTGAGCCTATGCTCCTGCCTTCTGCTCTTATCTCCTTGCCTGAGAATTACTGATGTGTTGGTAGTGTGTGTTTGTGGTATGAACAGGGGAAAGCGCGTTGCTGGACTCTCCTGTAAATTTAGCCAAAGGTTAAAGCAGCGCGGAGATGATGTCACGGCCTTTAGGATTGCTGTTGCTTTAGCAGCAGAGTTTTGAGCAGACTCAAAAGGATGGAAATCATCACTACTTACAGCGGTTCAGTTTCGGGGCTACTGCCCCACACCTTTCACTGCTTTCACACTCATTTTGCTGTCTCTCACACACACACAAACAAACACACGTAACTGTAAAGCACCCAGACCTGCTGCTATTGACTGATTTCAGTGCCCTTAGCTAGACAATAGCGGGATAGGGCTGTTTAGAGGAATAGAAACCGTGAGAAGTTGATTGTTGAAAAAGTAGAAAACTCGAGTGTGTACGTCAGCCCTCAGATCGAGGGGAACAGAACAGAATGAGGAGGGGAAAAAAGACGAAATGAGAAGCCTCACGTTCTGAAGCGTACGAGCAGAAGGACACTTATTGTTTTGTTGTCTTTACTGATGAGAGCAATCAGTGCTGTTTTCTGTCTCTGCCTCACCTCCGCTGGCTGTCCCACCCACAATGCTCTCATTTCAGGGTTGTGGTCCTTCAGAAATGTACAGTAGTATGCACCCTGAGGTGGGGAGTGTCCTCCTCACCTCAACCCTAGCTGGGGGAGGAGTCCTTGGAGGATGGATGAGGGAGGGAGGGGTAATGATTTTTTTTTGTTGTTGTACAGGGGTTTCATCGCTGTATTAAAATATGTACGGTCTTATTTACATTCTCTTGGTTTGGTTACAGAAACTAATAAAAATAATATACGGTTGAGATGTTTTCAGTGGTGCCTTTTTTTGTTTTTTCTTTTTTAAACCCCATTAGCAGACTGCTAGAAATGTGACCCCATCCAGCACAGACTAGACACGACCACTGGGTGTCACTACAATACAATAGTCAATACCACACATTCTAATGCACACCTTAAGGGACTGACCATGACTTGTTTCATTTTGGACAGTAGGAACAACACATTTCATGTCTTTTTTCTGAATATCTTTTCTACTAGGAGGAATGGAAGTGTATTTACGTTCAGTCTGCAATGCATTCAAGACATAATTTAGAACTAATGTCTTAAACTTTATGCAATATGGAGCTGATTGTAATCATGATGTGGTACAAAAGCACCGTCCAGGAAAGGTCTAGTCCTTCACAAGCACAGTCTGGTTTGTCAGTAAATGTGAGAAAGTGATTGAAATGTTTAAATGTATTCTTCAAAGAAAGGCAGGAAGGGCCTTGGATATTTCACCCTCTATGATGCTGAACAGAATGAAAAGATTTAAGGAATCTATTTCAGTGCATAAAAGGCCAGGATGCAGAACTGGGCATCTGGGACGGACCGTCAGTCAGTGGAAATGTGGACTGTAGTCAAACCAGTCTGGACTTCTTTGAAAGAAATGGACTCCAGATGCCGTAAGTGAACCAAAGATGAGGAGGACCTTCCAGACTGTTGCCAGCAAAGAGTCCACAACCACATCCAGTCCATCAAGATCTGGGGTTGTCCTGAGCAAAGGTCATTTCCACTTCTTTAATGCACCATTAATTCTGAAAAATTGAGTGAGACTTTGGATCAACACTTGGTGCCTTCAATGTGACAAGTTTTCCAGGGACGCCCATGCATATTACAACAACAGAAAACCACGTATTGTAAACATCACACAGGCACAGCTGAGAAAAAAGAGGGTCAAGTTATCTCCAAAAGAGAACAAACACATGGGGCATTTTGGACTAAAATATGACCTCAAAGACCCTGTATTGGTCCAGAGCTTAATGCATTTGCAGAAATGACCAAATAACTCCTGTAACACTTCATCGCTTGGTGCAATCAGTCCCCAAATGTGTATTTACAGGGCGCCCGCAGGGTCAAATCTGCATTTAATACTTTAGTCTTTAAAAGGTATTTAATTGGATATGGTAGGTCTCTGTTATGTTGCCATAAACTTGTTAGCTGTGTTGTGTTTAAATGTGTCTTTAAAAAAGAAAAGTAAAGTTATTCGACTCAGTTCCAACTTGACAATTTATATTGAAATTAGGAACCATCTATCGCTAACTTTGCAGCCCCCAGTGAGAAATGACTCGGAACAGTGAGAACCAAGGTGTTGGAGTAAATAAATGCATTTTCCTAAATTCTAGGAGTCATGAATTTTTGCCAGTATGGCTGTGAGATGGGCATTAAATTATG
>JAPTMW010193176.1:0-10132 GCA_029822955.1 Ostorhinchus angustatus
CATGCAAAAACCATCTTGAATAGAAGTGGGAAAAAAAAGGCCAAAACAGTAAACAGACAGAATTTCAGGGCTGTGGACCAAAGTAACTACAGGCATGTGCAAATGGAGATGCGATACCATTGTTTTCTAATTTCTCTGTTTTCCTTGTGCATATGATAACACACAAACTGCAGTTTAGTGAAATATTCACTTTGCAAGGTGTGTTAAAAGCCTCAAAGTGACACAAATGCCTTTAACATGTGAATAAAAGGCTCATGTGTAGGGAATTTTTTTTTTTTTTTGGACAAATACATGCGTTAGTGTGGACAGGACATAGGTAATGTCATCAGCTACACCTGTCTTTTTAACAGACCAGGAAGGAAGGACCACTACTATTAAAGTGTATGTAAATATCACTGACGCCACTGGCTCCTGTAGACTTACACTGAACTTCACTCTAGAATTAAAAAAGAAGAAAAAGCCTATAGTTGTTTTTGAAGGTGTCATTCTGGTCTCAATCATTTTATTTGGCTAATGAGTGCTCTGGTGGTAAACAATTGCCCCATTAATAAGATTTTAGGGCAAATGATTGATAGATGTGATTGAAAACTGCAGGCCAAACGTCTGTAGCTTCTGCATTAAAAAGTATTTCCCTCCTGACAGACACTGTGGTTAATAAGTTGCATAGGTTGACCTACTTTTTATATACAGTCTGTGTTATGAGCCAGAATGCCTATAACTGTCAAAAAACTCATACTTTAAGGAAACATTCCTAACAGGGAGTCATAGGTTAGGAGTGATTTAGAAGCATCAACTCTGAGCCAAGAAGGGATAAATACATGCTCAGTGAGGAGGCGAGGCTGACCTGTTTCCTATGTATATGTGGTATTATCTTAAAAGGAGAGATGCGTTTAGTTTCTTAGAGAGGGATGAAGGACGGACAGTGATAAAAAAGGACATATATCACAGAATTGCATGTATATTAAATATGGAAAAGCCTGAAAAATACATGAAAACATAGGCCTAATCTCATACTTTTACTAAGATGCTTCTATTTTGACTGAAATCCAAAATAATAGTTATATACTATGGGATTCTCTTTTAACCTAATAAGGTCTTGATTATTGTTGTCTGTACTGATGTTGAATCCACCCATTTGTAGAGTAGGAAAGTTGTTTTTAATGTTACTGTGGTAAGATTATCTATACTACTCTAATGGCCATGTCTAGACTTTAATTTAAGTATATAATAATAAAAAAAATGTATATAGGTGGTGGCAGGAAGAGCTGAATAGTGATATTATAGGCACTAAGCTTCTTATATCATCATTATTATTATTATTATTATTATGGATAACAACAGATCTTGGTAAACATCTAAGATTTCTGTACTTTTTTTTCTCCTATGTGTGAAGGAGCCCATTTCAACAGTAATCACCGTTAAATTTAGTGGATAATATATTGTCATTCTGGAGTTTTTAGTACTTAATCTATAGTATTTGATATTAACAGGAGAAAAATGGCTCAGCATTTATCAATGTCTGTAATTACTGATAGTAAAACACAAACATTATCCCTGCGTGAATTAATCTATAGCGTTCCATTAACTCACTGTTATTCAGATTTGGGAGAATATTTCTTTCTTTCATTCTTAATGGTCGTCAATTACCAGTTTTTATGAGGGTTAACATGCTTTATGAATAACTTCTTTTTACCTATGATCTAGTCTGAATGGGGTCTTCTGCCCTCTTGCACGTGGCATACTTAGGAAACATTAGAATTGTTAGCACTTTAAGCAGCTCTCTGTCGTGGCAAACTTCATGAATACATCCTCTGATTTGGCTAACAGGCTTATTCGTGTGTACGCGTGTTTGTGTGCGGCTGGTGTTTAGCGCAGGGGTAAGGAGGTGGTTCAATGTGTGCCACCCTCTCAGGGCTGATGTGTCTGTAGTAATCTTCTCAGGGGCTCATCAGGCCATTAGAGGGCCGGGAATGTACTTTGCCTAATCAAGCATGTTTAGTGAAACACCAGAGGAGATGCAGGGTGAGGACACGGCTGGCTGCGCACGCCGACCGAGACAGAGAGGCCTCGTTCACGCACACACACACACACATACACGGACAAACGCAGACACACAGCACTCAGAGATGGAGACAGGCAGAGATAAAGAGACGCAGAGATGAGGGGGCTGGCTGCTGGACGGCTCCGTATTCTCAATACTAATGACCTGTTTCAGGGTGGAATGTGTAAAGAATACACTGTACTAATGTGGTGAGGCGGTAATGCAGTAACATCAGGTTCAGCTGCCTGACCTCCTCCTCTGTCCTCGCTTTCATAAATCTCTCTGTACTCTTTTAGTACAGACTGAATTAATAAGATTATTCTCTCAGATTCACCGCCGTGCGGATGCCGTCTTTGAGGACGCTGTTCATGATTTACATTCAGGTTAGCCATTTTTAACCTAGGATTGATGTGATTTACTCTGATACTGCTGTATATGGGAAGCATTTGGTCTTATTCTGTTATAATCATGTCGAAATGTATACTTGCATTTATTGGGTAATAACTTATATGGACTATTCTACTGAATTAGTGCAACAAAACTGCCGTCCTGAAAGCTACAAACTAATTTATACAGCATTTAGCCATAGAAATCTTATATGTTTACTGAGATGCCTCTATTATTGATTGAAATCCAAAGTAATAGTTAAAAGCAATGGCTTTATATTATAATCTCAAACGTTATTGTATGTAACTAGATACTGAATTCACCATTTGTAGTGTATGAAAGTTGTTTTCAGTGTTTTATTTACTGAACTAAGAATGTCTATGCATCGCTCATGGCCAGGTCTAGACTTTCACCCGCTTAAATAAATATAGTTAGGGGCTAAACGATGAGTTTCTATGTGCGAAGCTTCCTGCTGTCTGAATATTATTATAGGTTTCAATAGATCTAAGTGAACATCTAAGATTTACAACTTTCAATGACTTTATTGGTTGTGGGACAGGAGTTTGCACCTTTTGTACGAATTCCTATTTCCTGATAGTGTCTACCGTCTACCGTCTGCTGCAGAATTCCCTTTGGTGCAGCACATCCCAGCTCCTCCACATTCACAGCACACCTTCGCATGCAGTACAAAGATGTAAATGCATTATATACAGGTTTGTTCAACGACGTTAATGGCTCAAGAGAGAAAGGAATGGGGTTGAACAAAAGAAGAAAGGCGAGAATGAAGGTACAATTGATCAAAGATGTTTTTTGCTCGCAATAAAAGAAACACATTCATTGACACAAACCCTAAGAGACAGACAGACACTCACACAACAAAAACCCACCACCGTGACCCAGATGAACTAAAAGCTATCTCAGGATCTACATTTGAATTAGGAACGGATGAGAACAGACAAAAACAAAAAAAACATCAAAAGATCACACAGGGAGTGAAAGAGTAATTCCACACCCAAGTATGCCCATGCCCATCTGTTTTCTTTATCCTGCTTTTGTTGTGAGACACACTGATAGGCAAAAAGGGACGAAGCCACAAGGGATGACCATTGTGACAGCCTGCTGTGCCCCAACCCTGGCCTCGGCCCTCTGCTCCTCTCCACCGCCACAAAACCAGCGAATCACCAGCAGAGTGGGTGAAGCACAGGAGATGCCCGGGCCCTGGTCGGTGTATCTCACATGATGGATGGAGTTGCTGTCCTCCTTCATTGATATTCCGTGAGGCTGCGGTGCCGGGCTCGGCCCCTGACTCTTAACGGCTATTTGTTGCTGCAGTCTCCTCCTGCTTCTGGGGCACAAAGAGGCTCAGTGTCGGGCAGAAGAGACTGAATGGAGCTCCCAAGCGGCCTGGGCCTCACAGTCCAGTCAGACAGCCAGACGGCCTCAGCTCACATTCCCTCCTTCAAATGGGCTGCGGAGCCCAGGGAGGGCCTCGGGTCAGGTCAGGCAGACCCGGGCATCCTGACAGACTGAGGGAGGGAAGAATGGAGGGAGATATTGTTCCTTTTCCCAGCACACTGCTCTTTTTCTAAACGTCATCTTGGTTTGAACAGAAAACTGTCGTATAATAAAATATCAGATTTATCTTTGTTATTTCTCACTTGTTATTGCTCTCTGTCTGTTTATCATGGCTCTAGTTACTGCTGCTTCTAAAGTACTGGTGATTACAAAAATTAGACTGGGAGTTTAAATCTTTCACTAGCCATTGGTCATTCACCCAAACCTCTGATTGGTCGATACAATAATTTTCAAAAGACACAAAATAAAATCCATCTGTCTCAGTTGATTGTATAAAAAAGGGAAATAACGTTAACACCCACTTCTTCCTCATAGAAACTTCATCATATTGTTCTAATTCACAGTTAAGACAGGACTTGGGGTTGTCGTGGCCACTCACACTTGCACAAACACTCATACAAATGTTCACACACATACACACACTGCATGATTCAGTGAGAGTCACTGCCCTCTGGCACAGTTTCAGGCAATTTTTTTCCTTATGTGAAACCCAAATAAAGCACATTATTGTCTGTTGGATGCCACTGGCACAAAAAAACCCAAAAACTGAAAGTAAAATTTCACACTCAAAGAAGATCCATGGTGTCAAAACAGTGACGAAAATGGTGGAGGGAGACCTTTCACATTTGGCTCTGAAAGCAAAATTGTCAACATGTTCTTCTCCACACTGTCCTTCGAGGAGATCCCCCTTTTATTCTCTGCACCCCTCTCTTTCCTTTATCATTTGTCCTGTGGAGTCGAGCTCTGTGGGTCGTACCACTTGCAGAGCAGAGGGGTGCAGCTCAGATGGAGATGTGAGGAGTTTTCTCCTCTTTAACTCTCTCTTTGATTCTTTGATTCTTCTCTCTGTCTCTCTCTTCAGTCAGCTGAATGACGTCAGGACATTGAATGACAGTGAGAGAGGACAGACAGGGTAAAGGTTGGACTGGGACAGTGAGTCAGAGGGGTTGATTTATTCCAGTTTGCTGTTGGAGAAATGGGCCTTCAGAGAGAGCTTGGTGTAGGAGCTCACGTACTTCACTTCACTGGCCACTGGGGGTGCGCTCTCCCATGTTCTTGCCCAGAAGGTGGCTGAAGTCTGCCAGTTCTCCCAGCCCTCGGGGTCCGTGCATGTCTGGCCTGATGAGGCCCTGGCGCTGGGAGTGGTAGGGGGCTCCATTGTTGCTGTTGTAGTTGAGCGCCTCGTGACTCCAGCGAGGCTCCCCATAGTCCATGTGGGGAGTGGGAGCGGAGACCACCCTCCGTCGGTCCGGGGAGTCCTGTGGCGTAGCGGGGTAGATGTATTCACCTGCTGAGTTCCTCAGGGCGCCAGTGGGACGATTGCCACCATGCTCCCCTCGCTGGGTGGCTAGGATCAGGTAGCGCTGGCGCTCTGTGTGAGGAGGAAGCATGACCTCCCCAGGGTCCTCTATCCGGACCATCCCTCCACCCCCTCCACCTCCGTGGAGGAACTTGGAGCTCAGGTAGATGACCGCATTGTTGGGGCAGGGAGTCCCCACAGCGGTGAGGAACGTCTGGCTCTGGTCCCAGTCAGTGTCAGGGAGACGCATGGCCCGCTTCTGCTGCAGCGGGGTTTGTTCTGGCGTAGGCAGCAAGCCTGGATCCATCTCTCCTTTAGGCCAACCGTTAGGGGTCACAAAGGGGTTGTCTGCTTGTGAGCGACGCCTATCACCACCGCTGGTTCTCGTTACACTCATTACCGACCCGCTGCGGCCCTGCGCCAGCATGCTCTGCTCTTTGTCATTTTTCCGGCGAGCACCGCTGCCTCCTGCTCCGCGAGAATGGCGGTGACGGTGACTCATAATCCAGCAGACTGTGAGGCCGGAGAGGATGGCTCCTGTGGCAAAGGCAGAAACCGCAGACACCACCAGGAGGTTTACAGACACCAGTCCGTCAGGCTCCTCCATGAAGCTCTCCTGCAGCAGCAGTCCTGTGAGGAAACAGAAAAAAGATCGAATCATACACACAAAGAAAGCCATCAATCAGCATGTTAAGCAATCTAAATAGCATCAGTGTTTCCTGTCTGAAACACGTGGGAGTGAACAAATGGCAAGACAAAATGGCCTATTTTTCAGTCTCCGCTCAGTGGGTGGGAATGGCTGTATGCTCTCCAGCCAAGGTAGTCCTGGTTAATTGCCTTCATTACGTAAAGTGGATGGTGATTTTAATAGCTGTAATAACTGTCTTCCTGATTGAGAATAGCTCTCAGCCCTAACATGTTTCACAACATTAGCTTTATGGGAAAAGATACCAAATCTGGCATTAATGGTCAGTAATAATTTACAATTTTCGTACCACAAAATGCTTCACACTGTACATCCCATCTTGGTTATAGGACCTGTATATTACTAGTGACCTATATTTTTCTGCTATGTGCTTCACTTTTGAGCTCTATCTTTCAGTAAGTTTTACATACAGATATAAAGGTTTTCTAATTTTGAGTATTTCTTGGATCAGCTTTTTGTTTTATAAGCCTCCACACCTGACCTCAAATTTTGAAATGAATTGATAATGATAAAAAACAAAACAAAAAACAGATTATATGCAAATAAATATGGTGATTTTTTTCCCCTTGTCGTAATCTCTATGCCAAATTACTTGCGAGGGTGAACATAAGGCGCCGTGCTTATAGATAAGGAGGCCATATCAGGAGACAGGACCATTATTGCGCTATTTTTTGTGTATGAACATGAGATGAACTCCCTCTGAGATAAGCGTTTATGAATAATTGAGTATCTGAAAACAGTAAGTCCACAGCCAGGGCTGCCACAGATCAATTAGGAACATGCCAGAAGTTTAGCTTTGCTGTGTGAACTCCTGGGACTAACACCGACAAATACAATGAAATTTTGCCAAGGGAAGCAGATTGGGGAAAAAAGCAGATGAAGGAAAGAGAGGGGTATTACACAGAGATAGAATAAACAACTAAAAAGCGAAGAAGAAATTGCCCAAAGCAAACTCGAACATTTGGGACCTTAGACAAACATAGTAATAGTTGTTAAATTACAGCACCAACAGCGGCAGAGGGTGGATTGTCTCCACAAGGACAGCGAAATAAATCCTTTCTTAGAGAAAATAAATGGATGTCATTAATAGACATTGGGAGTCACTTACTCACTTACCCACAGCACAAAAGAGGAGTGCGACAAAGACTGGGAGAAAGAATCCACATACAGTGAACAGCGTTTTTTTTCCCCTTTCTTTTTAAACAAACGTACTTTTATTTTCTGACAAATTCATTTTTAATGGGAACAAATGGAGCTGGTTGTTTTACAAATACCCCAGTCTGAGATATCCTGGTGGTAAATTAATGCGGCCTGTGGTGTGAAATGATTAACTATGAGCTTAGAAAATGACATTAAGCCTGGGGATGGCACTACTCAACTGTTATATGGATGTTTTTTGAGTACATACGTCATGGTACATCTAAAACTATTTTCTTCAGGCTTTATGAATTATGTAGCAGTATATGAAGCCTGGTTTTTGCATGTGGAATCTGATAATCACACCCATTTCAGAAAGCCAAACATTGGTCACATTTAAGCCTGGATTTCAACTTTCCGCCCAGGCTGTTTTTGCGTTCCTCACACAACCGCAACTGTTGATTTTTACTGTGTACAACAGATGCAATGCCACAAACGCCTGTGGGATGAGACCAGATTTGTGCATCACTATCACCAGGTGCCAAGATTCATTAAGGATTCATGCCAAGATTCATTAAATTAAACTATAGAGAGCCAGTGTGAGCATTTGAAATGATCTAAGACGGTTTATTTCACATATACTGAACACAACATTACTAACTGCATTCAGCCATTGGTACAGACATGCAGTAGTTTGACTGGAATCTGATGTAGCTGTTCACAAAACTTCACAGAAAGAAAGGAAAGAAAGAAAATACAACTCAAGTCCAGAGACCAGCAGTCACTAATATGCTAAAAAGAAATGCATTACAGATTTCCGCCTTTCGAGCCACTCAATTTTTCCCTGGATTGGATGTAAATTGCAGCTAAATCATAATGAATAGTATAAAAGGGAAATGATTTCTTCTGTAGTCTGTGTTTTTTCATAATTCAACCACCGATACAGAGCTCAGATTTAATATAGGAGATTCAGTGCAGGGGTCTGTCAATATAAGTGCAGTCTAAGCAGTTCAGGTAATGACTGGGCAAAGTTTGATTAAAGTATTAAATTATCTCTCGTCACACTTGAGTTCATCTTATGTAGCGGACAGTGGTTTCTTGACACTATCAGCACGAGTCCACACGCTCAAAAACGAGTACATAGTCTCCATTGACTCAAACCGGTCGTCAATCAATTGGCCTTGTTGGTCAGTCGATGTCCTTTTCAGCTCTAATTAGTTCTTTATCACCAATCCAATATTCGCAGTAGTACACATTGCTGAAAGCTTTACTTACTTCCTGCTAATTACGTGACAAACCCCCTCAGTATGGTCCAGTTCAGCTAAACCTCCAGTAAATCCTCCTCAATAACCACAGATCACACTTTATCGGCCAGATTGAGTTTGATGTTGTTGTTCAATATAACTCATATTTGTTTTTCATTTCTTCATTTGTTCGATGTCATGGCCTCAATTTCCCCTCATTCTTTGCTCTTCGTCTTCCAATCATCATCATCACGATTGGGTATTAATCTCAGAATAATTAATTTCCACAAAAAACTGTTGTCAAATATTTGCAGTTTAACACATGTCCTCGAGTCACATGTGTTTCGATTTGCTCATTGTGCAGAGTTTAGTTAAAGAGTGTTAATGTTTATTTCTGAGGTTTGTTACTTATTCAACAAGTTAACACTGCTTCTAACACAGATGGCAGATTGAAGTTTGGACCTTGCAGCAAATCTGTCTTCACTTGGTTCCCTCTTCGCTGCTGCCACATATGCATCTGACAGTTATACAGGCTGAGACCCTTTAGTCTTTGTGTATTCATTTAAGCTTCCATGCTCAAGTGTTTATATTGAATTTGGCATTTGTTCACTAGCAACTCTGTTCTCCTTGGGCTGATCTGAATGCATTTTTGGCATTTTTGTTAAGGCAGCCCTGATTGTTGCAGTATTTATTTTTTTTTATGTTCCCGCCCGGTATTCAGTTTGGAAAGCCTGCCACTTTCAATTACATTATGGCTCCTCTCTCGGGTAAAAAAAGGTGGTCTGCGGGGCAACAGATGCGACAAACACACACACACACACACACACGCGCACCCACACACACACGCATACACACAGTTCATTTGCAGTCTCCACACATGCAGGTGGAGTTTGAGAAGTCAGGTAATGAACTGATTCATGCCTGAATATTTCTTTCAATAAACAGCCAGTGATGACTTTGTAAATAAAAATGACGAGGTGGAACCGCAGAAAATCTGAAACAATGCGGTGACATGAATCACACATCACATCTGGAATTGTTCTTGCTGTATTGTGCTGCAGAGGTTATAGATATTCCTCTAACATTTACCTCAGCTGTGGTCCAGGGTTGCTGTGTGGCACATTAGATTAAATTCTGCATGGTGCAATAATACTCCTGTCATCTTCATGCAAGAAAAAGACTTTTGACAAGTGTGTGTATGTGTTAGTATGGCTGTGTGTGTCTATACATGTGTGAATAGAGGTTGTAACTGTGAAACTGAGCCGATCTGTTCTTTTCAGAATAACGAATGAAGCCTATCTCAGCTTATTTTAACATGAACACTTAGAAAGAGCAATTACTTCTTTTTTTACCACTCTTACAGTGGCAAAAAGCTGATGAAAATGAAAGTGTGGATGAAGATTTGGGTAAATTTTTAGTGTTTCGTGTGACAGCAGACAGATTTTTCTGCAGCCCGCTGAGGGGTGACAGTGGAAGCCATAGCTCGCACACTCCTTCCTCCTCCCTTCCTCTCCTTCTCCTCTTTTTCCAATCCTGCTCACTTATTAAAGCTTAATAGAAGCCAACGGGGTCTGCCTGTCAGCCTGACGCACACTGAGCTGCTTGTCTTAGAGCTTCCAGCTCCAATTACAGCGTAACAAGGGGGAGAAGAGAAGAGAGGAAAGGAGAGGAAAAGACGGGAGAGGGGAGGGGAGGAGAGGAGAGAGGAGAGGGGAGGGAAGGGACGGGGAGGAGGGGGAGAA
>JAPTMW010193443.1:0-10130 GCA_029822955.1 Ostorhinchus angustatus
TAGGGGTTGAGATGGAGGAAGAAGAGGGGATGTGTGCGCGCGCGCGTGTGTGTGTGTGTGTGTGTGTGTGTGAGCAGTAGAAACAGAGATTGAAATGCTAGCGGCTGACTTGAAAAGGGTCAGAGTGTTAGATATGCCTGTCGCCAGTGTAGTCATGACTTGGAAACTCCAACGCAACCTAACAACACATGAAGGGAGGAGTTCAGGCAGCTTTATCACAGCCCTACACAACATTCAGTTATGTTACTGAAACACTTTCTTATCAGCTGAAAAAACTCATATTTTTGAAGTGTGTCAGCTTCTCAGGAAAGAAGTATCACATTCACAAACTGAAAAGAGCCACAGTTAGTTTTCAGATGTGCGTTAAAAGCTTTAAAATGAAATGAAAAAGAAATAAAAAGAAATGCTTGATTCGATATGTGGAAAAAGCATGGCTATTACCAAGATTTGGGATCTGAAGGTCACAGCAGAGCTCCACTAGACAGGTCATTCCACTGCATCAGCTGTGTTACATGTTACATCACTTTTCCGAAATTAGAATACATGGGGATATATACTTATACAGTACATGACCACCATCACCAGCGTGTATGTGTGATAAGAAGCAGGATGATGGCGCCATGTTGATCCTCCGCTCAACAGCACAGCTGTAGTTCCCATGCTGTCCAAATCTTTTTTATGCCTCTGTGTACTGTATGTGTCTGTGCGATTGCTTTTTTTTAATTATTATTATTTTTTTTTATCTTTGCATGCGCAAATGGGTGCAGTGGTGGACAGCCCAACTTAAACCTGAACTGCTTGATAGGTAGTTATGGAATTCTTGCTTAGGGATGCTAAAACATTCTCAGCATATTATCATTCAAGTTGTCTGAAATGACATGAGGACATTGATTTTTCTGGCTTAAAGCTACAGAAGCAGAAATCAGGAGGGGAAACACTTGTATTTGAAAATACACACATTCTGTCTATAGCTCTCTCTTTTCAATCTACATCAAAATAACACAACACTAAATACGGACAAACCTGACACTATTTCATGCTGATACTTTTCCATGTTTCCATGTTGGGACGGTGAGTATAACAGCAGAATCTCTTCCAGGAAGCGTCTGACGGGTTCTGAGTAGCAGTTCTTAGTGCCATCAATCAGGTATTTAATCTTCCTACCTGTGGGAAAATACTTGTGATTGGCTAAAACCTGGGTGTCACAGGGTTGATTTTCTACAGATGGAAAACTGAAAAAAAAGAAAAAAAAAAAAAAGAAAAAAGGAATTAAGACATTTTTGCCCAGTGTTGAAATTGCAACAAAGGTCAAATTATTTAATAAATAAATAAATAAATAAAACAGTGCTTTTCAGAGAATATTTTGGCTAGCTCATTTAAATAACGGATAAAAGCTAATCTTCTGTTTCATTTCCATATTGAGCCTATACTCACCATCAAGTTGTCCCATTCTCCTGCTTGGTCATGAGCTCCTGGTATCCATTTACAAAAGCTAGGGAACCAGGTCACTTTTGGAAATACAAGAAGTTTGGAGTTGTAATTGATTAAACTGGTAAAAGAAAATTGAAGACACTTTGACAAAGGAGTCAGTATGATGAAAATATGTAGAATTATTAAATAATAATTATAAATTAAATATTTACTTTATAATATTTATTAGTTGTTTAATAATAAGTATCTAAATCTAATATCTCATTATTAGTAAAATCAGAAATAATTTATCTGGAACAGATTTAGACAATTTATTTTCTAATACTACTTCCTACAAGCAATATTATTGAACAAACATATTGTGTGTGTGTGCGTGTGTAGGTGTGTGTGTTCCATAAACATTTTTCTGGTACAAATTGGTCAGTGACAGCTTTCACTCAGAGGAGTGTGGGTAGGAAAACCCAGAAAAGCATGTAAGCCTGCATGTTGCAAAATATGACCAGATGTGGTAGGACATCTTAATATTTTGAACATGCTAATTACTAAATTGCATGGTAGTACTGGTATTGTTGGAGGGGAGAACTCTCTGTCCCATCATGTCCATGACATTTACACAGCAACTGTTTACCTGCTCCTCAAGGTAAGTGGTCTGACAAAATCAGAGCAGATTCGAAAAAAAGGAAATGTAGAGAAATTACATTTTTCTTACAGTGCAATAATTTACTTGGTTTATGGGAGCTAGAGCTTTTTGAGACAGCATGTAGTGTGCATCAGCAGTGTTACACGTTAGCATCACTCCTAAATCAGTCTTAAGTACATTAGAACAGTGTTTTTCTACCTTGGGGTTGGGACCCCACATGGGGTCTCCTGGAATTCAAATGGGGTCACCTGAAATTTCTAGTAATTGATAAATATATGGTGAGTTGACAGAAATAATCCCAATTCATAACAGACATGACAAACTGAGTCTGAAACTGAAGCACTGTGTACTATTTATCTCTCAAATGTTCATTGTGGCCGGATTAAGATGCCCTTTCATAATTCATAATAATTTGAGTTATTGTTTGTTCAGTATAATTGGCAGCCTTGTAAATACAAGATACAAGTACAAGTCTGACTGTACATATCCTGACCAAGGAAAATACAATTCTCACTTTGTGCAGTAATCTAAACCCGGCTTTTCTGCCTCCGTCCATAATATACATTATATAGCCTAAATGTCCTCTAAAAGTAACATTTATTTGCAACATAGTATAGCAAACTATTACATCAAAAACAAATTCATTTTGGCAAAAAAAGTCTCCATTTTGAATGTCTGATGTTAAAATGAGGTCAAGAGGCAAAAAAGGTTGGGAACCACTGCAGTAGAACTTCACAGTAAGAGTGCACCATTGTAGGCCTGGGTACTAAACCGAAAATTTACCATTGTCAACATTTACTACGATATACCGACGTAATTTTGCCCATGTTGGTAAATTCAGTATTTTAATAAAAAAGAAAGTCTTTTTTGTCTGTTTTGGCTGTGTGTGCTGGCACACTATGTTCATTCCCCTTTAAGACAGTGGCAGTGTGTAGTCATGTGACTCCACCCATCCAGTCTGAACAAGAAAAAAAAAGAACAAACTAAGGAAATGGCTGATGGGTCAAATGAAGAAGCAGCTGACACAACCATAGACCAAGTAATGTTAGGCAAAGTTGATCATGTTGTGTTTGTTCCAAAAAGAAATTGGACATCTGTTTGGAAATATTTTAGGTCCCACAAAGAGGATGTTGAGCAAAAGGACACGAAATGCAAAGTGTCACAGATCAGCTGACGTCACTTAGCAGTGGCGCTGCCACCACACCAAACATTTCAAACAAAACACCCATCCAAATAATCAGAATCAGGTGTTCCAATCACTTCCATGGCCACAGGTATAAAATCGAGCACCTAGGCATGCAGACTGCTTTTACAAACATTTGTGAAAGAATGGGTCGCTCTCAGGAGCTCAGTGAAATCCAGCGTGGAACTGCGATAGGATGCAACCTGTGCAACACATCTAGTCATGAAATTTCCTGGCTCCTAAATATTCCACAGTCATCTGTATTATAAGAAAGTGGAAATGTTTGGGAACGACAGCAACTTAGCCACGAACTGACAGAGTGGGGTCAGCGGGTGATAAGGTGCATTGTGTGAAGAGGTCGCCAACTTTCTGCAGAGTCAATCGCTACAGACCTCCAACCTTCATGTCGCCTTCAGATTAGCTCAAGAACAGTGCACAGAGTGACAATGCCAGGACGAGATTGGATCCAGAGGTAGGATTCGGACACAGTACTAAGGTTTTAACAGCTTTATTTAACAATAGATAATTAATAGTGTTGGGTGATCTGATTCCCTCACGGGGCGCAAGTGAAGCCGTCAAGCATCCTCTCACTCCAACTAAGGGGACAGGCAGAAAAAAGGTTAACAAACAGTCCAGGGTCATAAACAGCAAAATCAGAAAAAAAATCTGAAGGGAAATCCAAGTGCATTACCGCGATCAGTCCAGGGCTCGTCTTCAGGCTCATTTCCAGGCAGGGGCACAGGTAGGGGTAAAACATGCTCGTGGTCAAAAGGAAGCAAAAGTCAAAAACCAGAAAAAATCCAAAAACTCAGGTAGCAGTACAAAAGGAGCAGGCAAGAATCAGAGGTTAAAGGAACAGACAGGGAATTGGGAAATAGACAGATATCAGAACACTCATAAGTAGCCAAAATAGCATATGAACTCACGACAAGTTGACAAGAGGACAGATCTTAATTACTGAGGGGAGACATAGGGAAACAGGTCAGGAAAGCTGGAGAAAACAGGTGAAGGGAATAAGACTAATGAGGGGGAGGAGGGAGTGCAGGTGAAACCGTTACATAAAATGAGAAGGGAGAAAACACCAGTGACAGGAAGCAAAGTAGGTCAGTGTGAGACACGAACCAACTCAACAAAATAAAACCCCGGAAGTACACCAACAACGACAATAAAAGAGGAGACGAACAAAAACTGACAACAAGACACACCTACACTGACCTCATGATACAGAGAGCTTCATGGAATGGGTTTCCATGGCCAAACAGCTGTATCCAAGCCATACATCACCAAGTCCAACTCAAAGCGTCGGATGCAGTGGTATTCGCACGTCGCCACTGGACTCTAGAGCAGTGGAGGTGCGTTCTCTGGAGTGATGAATTGTGCTTCTCCATCTGGCAATCTGATGACAGGTCTGGGTTTGGCGGTTGCCAGGAGAACGATACTTGTGGGACTGCATTGTGCCAAGTGTAAAGTTTGGTCAAGGGGAGATTATGGTGTGGGGTTGTTTTTGAGGAGGTGGGCTTGGCCACTTAGTTCCAGTGAAAGGAACTGTGAATGCTTCAGCAGACCAAGACATTTTGGACAATCCCATGCTCCCAACTTTGTGGTTGGGTCCTGGTCCATTTTTTTGATTATCTGTCTGATCCTAGTCAGAGCCGAAACACTTGAACTCGGTTTGACCTGAGCTACCAGTCTCTCCCTTTGTGGAGTGGATCCAGAGCGGACCCTGCGACTTTCAGGTCCTGAAGATATTGTTGCTTTGAGTTTTGAATCCAAATGCAAGACCAGAACCACGAGATAAAAAGGTTACAGTGTTCATTCAAAACACGAGTAAAATCCTCTATACAAAAACACAGAGATTTGGCATTACAAGGGGTCATTTTATTATTTTTAAACTAATACACTGTTTTATATTATAGTTAGTTAATACAAAAAAAAAACATGTTTATTTGCCTAAAATTTTTGTCCTGTGTTTTACCATAATGAATTAACTAAAGGCAAAATCCCAATTATTCAATGACCATGACATTTCAAGTAAAAAGTATTGGTGATACTAGCCCTCTATTTACTTGGTATCAAATCACTACAAAAATTCCCAGTATCGCCCTTTAGTAAATAAGTTAATAAAAACTAGTTTATTTCTTTTGCATTCTCTTTGATGTTTTTACAAATGTTCCTTTCTGATATGATTTTTTTTCTATATTAAAAACCCTTAAAGGATTTTTGGGTGGTTTTGATGTGTTTTTTGAGCTTGGGATGGATTAATTTTATTTCAATTAATTTCAATAGGGAAAATTTATTTGTATAACGAGTAAATTGCAAAACATCAACTGTGACTAATTAAACTTGTACTGCAAAGTTTTACTGTATTTGTGTGAGGTAATCTGTATACTTCATCTTCTGGTTGACATGCTAGTCAAATTTGTAATGAGTCTGAACCCTGCAACACCAACAAATAGATTTGATTGAACATGGATGCGCCCTTGAATGTGTCTCTTTGTCTATGAAAGTCCTGTCCTATCTGAGTGTGTCTATAGACAGGCATTCTGATATTATTGTTAGAGAAATCTAATCTGTGTGTCATGTTGGACAGGGAGTGATGGGTTTGGGTACCAGGGTATAGTGTGGGTGTGGATGTTCATTATTTGTATGCAGTGAACACGGAAAATATGTCACATAATTTGACCATGGGGTTTGTGATGAATATCCCTAAAGTATCCCTAAAAACCTGACTTATTGAGCTGGGAAAATGTAATAAAATATGCAGACTGTATCCTGGTCTTTAAAATTCTTCATGGGTTAGCTCCTGGCCCACTACAGGACTTTGTACACATAATCCAAAACAGATCGACCAGGGCTAATTCCAGAAGTGACTGTATACTGTAGTTCCATCTAGAAGAGGCACCTTTGGACAGCCTGTGTATCATGTATACCATGCATCGCAAATAAGGCTGGGACAACATGTCGACATGTTTTTTAATGGGAGGGGCTGGGGGGGATCTGGCGGAGCTTGTCGGTGAAAATCAGGCTTGTAATCATAGAATTTAGTGTACTGACGAACAATATACAAATAAATATCAGTAAATGATCTATAACATACATATTATAATGAATAGATAGGATTAGTAGGTGGCGGTGGCACAGTAGAAAGTGGTAGAATGAGAGAGAAGATGGAGAAACAAATGAAAAAAGCTGAGGCAGCTCACACTACAACAGAGTCACTGCAGTTCCGCGAAACCGAGTGTTGGATCAGTGAAAAAGAGGCAAAGGCACTGATCGAAGGAGGGAGCCTCATAGAAAATCAACTGTAGAGAATCAAAGTGGGCCAAGTCGTGAGCGTCATGGCAGGTCACAGAGTGTGGTTTCACCGTCACAGCCTCAGTTCATTCGGGTCAGGTTCGTCTGATCCGGGTTCGTCAGATGAGCTGAGCTGTGGTGGTGAAATTGGCTCACCGCTCGGATCGGATCTGGATCAACTGGGAGCAGCAGATAATCGATAATCAAATAAAATTGGACTGAATTAATGAATTGTTAGATTAATCGATACATCAAAAAAATACTTGCTAAATTAATCGTTTAAAAAATAATCGTTTATCCCAGCCCTACTCTCGAACCTGGAACACATTACCAACCGTTATCTGAGACCTGCCCACTTTTCGCTCATTCGCTAAACATCTAAAATCACGGTTACTGGACAGTCAAGCCTGTCTCCAAAATCTGATATGAAGTAATCTGGCATTCTTGTGTGTTCATGTACGATATACCCTATTATAAATGTATAATGTGTTGCATGTAATTTACTTGTCTGTTGTGTCACAGCCCGACTCTGAGGTTGTGACAAAAACAGGGAGACGCAAGAGGTGGTAAAATATATGACAGTGGTTTATTACAAAAACAATAACTAAACGCAAGGTGCAACAAAAAGAACACCAGCTGAGCGGAGCACTGCCAGATGGACCAAGGCAGAGCGGACCAGGCCAGAGAGACCACGTCGGACCGGAGACACACCAGACCAGAGAGAGTCCCGAGAGAGCCAGAGCCAGAGAGCCAACGAAGGATGTAGGTGGAGACACTTAAATAGGTGGTGGACACCTGCCACAGGTGTCTCCCATCAGCACATCTTCACCTGAAAAGACATGCTCAACAGTGCCCCTAGTGCCCAAAGGGTGTGGGGCCGTCACCCCCCCCACAAAAAGAAAGGACCTCTCCTCAGGAGGACCAACAGGAAAAACACATATAACATCAAAACATTTACCCAATACCAATGATTTTAGACTCATCCAAATCTCTACAGCCAGTACTTACTCACCAACACTAACCAGTCACCCAGCAACTCCGGCGCCTGGAGAAGCAATTTAAAAGTGCAGAGGAAAGGATGGGAGCAAGCAGGGTGAGAGTTTTGGACTACAGCATCAAGTAATCAGGCTTGAGACAGAGCATCCGCCACGATGTTCTCAGAACCTCTATTATGGCGAATGTCTAGACTATATGCCTGTAAGAACAGGAACCGGCACATCAGTCTGCGGTTGGGACAGTTCAAAGAGTTCAGGAATGTAATTGGATTATGATCGGTGTAAATGATCAGTGGGACACTACAATCCACATAGACATCAAGATGCTGGAGAGCCCATATCAGAGCCAAACTTTCTTTTTCAATGACTGAATAATTTAACTGATGCCCATTGAACTTCTTTGAAAAAAAACTCACAGGATGTTCAATACCATCGCTTCCTGTCTGAAGCAGCACAGCTCCTGCTCCGACGTCACTCGCATCCACGTGCAGCTGGAAGGGACGGCCCTAACATGGAGCTGTGAGGACTGGAGGAGAACACAAAATGGTCCTTACACTGTCAAAAGCCTGCTGACAGGACTTGGACCAGCCAAACGTTGCCCTCTCCTTCAAAAGGTCAGTCAAAGGCGTAACTATGGTGGAAAAGTTCTTACAAAAACGACGATAACAACCGACCAATCCAAGGAAACGCACGAGTTCCATTTTGGAGGTCAGCACAGGATACCGAACAATAGCAGATAAGTCTGCGGACCGATCACTGGGTAGGTGGCCCAGTAGATGGTTCATATTATTAAACATTTCAGATTTGTTCAATCTACCAGGCAACATATTTTCATCCGGTGAATGGACTTCATCACCCACAACAGGTGAGACATTTACTGAACTCAGCTCAGCAGCCGCAACAGCATGTACAGGTTTTGAGCCCTGCTGTTGCGCACTCCCCCCTGCTTCAAAAGACTGGAACCCACGGGGGTAGTACGCTTTCAGCAGGTTAACATGGCACAGTTGTCCTTTTTTCCTGCGTTCTGGGGTGGACAGTAAATAACTGACATCTGAGGTCTGCTGCAAAACTGAAAATGGACCCTGAAATTTAGCCTGGAACGGAGAGTTCACAATCTGTAATAGCGCCAGAACCTGATCACCAGGAGAAAACTTACGAAGTTCTGATTTCCTGTCATATAGTCTTTTCATTTTAGCTTGTGCACCAGTCACTTCACTTTACTAGAGTTTACTTTTGCCATTTCCACAGCCAAAACCAGACAACGTCGAAAACCCTGCACGTAGTCAACCAGGGACTGAGGAGGTTCCGACTGAACCACAGCGTCATGGAGGAGAGTTAAAGGGCTGCGAACTGCGTGTCCAAACACCAGTTCATTCGGACTGAAGCCAGTGCTCTCCTGCACCACCCCTCTGGCAGCCAACAACAACCATAGCAAACCCTCATCCCAGTCCTGATCTAATTCAACGCAGTAACTGCATAACAGAGACTTCAGGGTTTGATGAAATCATTCTAGCGCACCTTGACTTTGTGCATGATATGCACAAGCTTTATTATGCGTCACCCTCAGCTGTTTAAGAATCTGTGAAAATAAAGTTGATGAAAAGTTCGTACCTTGGTCAGTTTGAATTACTTTAGGTATTCCGAAAATCTAAATTAACTGTGTTAAAGCTTTAACTACAGCCTTCGCCATTATTGTGTGAAGCGGGTAAGCAGCCGGATACCTGTTTGTCTGGCACATTACAGTGAGCAGGTAACAGTTACTTGATTTGGAACGTGGAAGTGGTCCAACACAATCAATAATGAGGTGCTCAACTGGCTGTGCCGCTACTGAAATCAGAGCTAGAGGTGCTGGTTTAATGGTCTGATTCGGTTTACCAGTTATTTGGCATGTGTGACAGGATCTGATGTAGTTTGATACATCTTTCTTCATACGGGGCCAAAAAAAAAAACTTAATAATGTAATTATAAGTTTTATGAACCCCTAAATGTCCTGACTGATCATGTGAAGTCCTATGCACCTCCTCCCGGAACTTCAAAGGAACTACAATTTGAAACACAGGGTTGCCGAAATAATTGTCATAATGTGGAGTCCATTTGCGCACCAACACATCATCCATCAGCAGATAGCACTGAGCAGCACTGGCGCCTTCATTAGCTGACAACACCTTTTCTATAAGTTCAGAGAGCATCGGATCAGCACGTTGTTCTGCGATCAGCTCACTGCGGGAAACAGACAACAAGGAGTCAGGTACATATAAGGTACAACTGTCAAGGATTTTCTCACACTGCTCTGCATTGGCCTGCTTTTCAGCCATAGCACAAGTGATCACGCATGCCGGATATACATCAGGTGTCTCATGAACAGCCAGATCATGCATTTTGGGAACAGATGGAAAAAACGTCACAACAGGGGAAAAAGGAGCATCAACCCACACTCAGTTACCAGCCAGGTCGTTGCCCAAAGTGACATGCACTCCAGA
Organism: Ostorhinchus angustatus; assembly: GCA_029822955.1. Taxonomy (NCBI): domain Eukaryota; kingdom Metazoa; phylum Chordata; class Actinopteri; order Kurtiformes; family Apogonidae; genus Ostorhinchus; species Ostorhinchus angustatus. Next base: position 10,024 of record JAPTMW010193443.1, read on the forward strand.
AACAGGCAGAGCAGGATGTACTCCCAGAGCCCTGGTTCTGTCCTGTGTAGACTGGTTCTATCCTGGTTCTATCCTGTGTAGACTGGTTCTATCCTGGTTCTATCCTG